>ML776893.1:869700-930325 GCA_009831015.1 Picea engelmannii | reverse complement strand
CGGGGTGAAGCCGATGCAGAGTGGCGGAAGGAGTCGGGATAATGGCCATGGAGCCGAAATGCGGAGGCTGCAGATTTACCGGAGAAGAAGCAATTTGAGAGCTGGGCTGAGAGTCGTCTGAGGAGGTGTCTGGTGAGGAGAGCGAAGGACGTCGGGGCTTCCACGGCGCGCCTCGCCGAGGTTTGCCTCACTGCCTCGGCATGGAACAGGCGAAGAGAATTGCAAAGGGAACGTGGAGCAAAGAATGACAGGGAGGAAAGGGCTCTTGCTCGCACCAGGGGTGACTGCTGTGCCTCTGCGGAATGAGCCCGAATAGCATGAGGAGCTCCATTATAACCCAACCCGTTTGCAAGTGCATCGAAAGGACGTCGATGTAAATGCCATTCAAGGCCGAAGTGGAGCGATTAAATACAGGGCAGGGTGACGGGCCCTGGCACATGCCTGGCATGCGTGGCCATGCTACGGCTCCCTGTACCTTCAACCGCCAACTGTCCCGATGAGCTGAGTGACACCCCATCCGGGGACACCTCATATTATATTATTATATTGATATTTTCATATTATATTATTATATTGAAGTTTACATCACAAGACAAAGTTATGAATATAAATTAAACACATAATAAAAGACACCTCATGTCAGATTGAAATTTACATCAGAAGACAGTCAAATACAAGACATTGTATTACGTTGTATTTATAGATTTCTCATATAGAAAATATACTGGATTAGTTATTCTTTGTACTTCATTTAATGCAATGTTAGAGAGGTGCTATGAACAATATTATATTTAAACACTTCCCCTCTAATGTTGATTAGAGGAAATAAGGTTAATAATGTTTTTTTTTGTTGTTGTTATATTTATGTTGGTTATGTTTTGTTTTTGTTTTTAATTTATTTATGTTTTTATTTTCATATTCTATAATTTTTGTTTTCAATATTTTAGTTTAAAAATTTTGATTTCATTTATTCATTCAACATTTCAATTTAAATAATAAAAAAATGTCCATTCTATTTATGAATTCAGAAATTTAATTTAAATAACAAAAAAATGTTTCTAAGAAAAAGGTCAAAACATAGAACACTTGTTTCCAATTTATTCATGTTTTCATTTTAATATGCCATTGTCTCTAGGTTTTATTTATGGTGGAGGTTCAATTTTGAGATTTTAATTTCATTTTTTTACTTGCAAAATTTTTATTATTGATGTCTATACAAAACTAAATACATTTATAAGGATATATCACTTCCTACTCATTGTTAAGATACCTTTTCACTTACATCACTCATCAACATGTTAAACTCCCCTTTATAAACATTTGAACATTCAACAAGTAGCATATATTTACAATAATAAACTCAATTACATTCATTTCAAATACAACAACAATACTTTTTTTTGTTTTTAGTTAATTACCTAAATTAAAATTATAACCATGTACATCATTTAAATTTGACTTTGTTCTTCATATTTTTTTTAGACTTTATTTATTAGATTACATATACTTCCAACACTTTATTTTTTATATTTATTTTAATTTAAAATATTACCTATTAAATTGTAAATACTTTTAATACAACCACCTATAACGTTGTTTTGACAAAATTAATTAACATGTCAATTTCATAAATTGAACTTAATTTAAATATATAAATTTATTTATGCAAACTTATATAAACCATTAAACATACACTCCCACTCAAACAACTTATGACATTGATTTACAAAAGAATATTAATGTAAAAATTTACATCATTTAAATATATAAATTTAATTTAACTTTTATTTTATGTATGCAAACTTATTAAACCATTACACATACACTCAAACTCAAACATTATTTTTTATAATATAATGTAATATTTTTATTCAATGTAATCGGACTGCCTAAAAATTTTCCAACATACTGAATCCATTTTTATATTCAAAAATAAATTTTAAACAACAACAAATAATAATTTCAAATTTCAAACATATTTATGTGCCTTTACCAAAAAAAAATAAATTAATAAACACCCAAAAAAATATTCAAATAAATAAAAACAGATAAATAAAAATAGATACACCTCGCATATTGTTGTTAAATGGTGTACAGTTATGCACATGGACATCTTTTCTCCTTCCAAAACACTACCTATTTCCTGGTCGCGCTCTATCTTTCCATCTGTAGCTCGATGCACGTGGGATCTAAGCTCTCGGTCTTATCCCCTTATCCCATCTGCCACACAGAAATTATTCATCACAAGAAGTCCGCGCTCTATCTTTCCATTTGTATCTCGATGCATGTGGTTTCTACGCTGTCGATCTTATCCGCTTCAACCATCTGCCACACCGAAATTCTTCATCACAACAAATTTGCGCTCTATCTTTTCGCCTACATCTGGATGTGATAAATTGTGAAGAAAGAAATGCAGAGAGAAAGAATAGAGTAGAAATGGTATTCAATATATTGAGAATGTAAGGAGAAAGTACAATGAGAAGATTTAATGAAAAAGTGATTTGCAAAAGGAAAATAGCTAAGCTAAATAGGCTCAAGCAAATCAAGAAAAGAAAGTACAGCTGGCTAGGACATCTGGCAGTGTACAGTCAGCCTGTTGAGGTTACATTATATTTAACACTCCCTCTTAAACTCAATAGTTACAAACATCAGCATTGATTATGCCCAAGTGTTGTCTCTGAAAAATCAAAAACAGATTTTCCCAGTGGCTTTATGAAGATATCTGCGAGCTGATCTCGAGAAACACATAATTGGAGTGCAATGTCACCATTATTGACGAGCTCGCGGATGAAGTGAAAGAGAGTGTCAATGTGTTTTCTTTTCTTGTGAAACACATGATTTTTGGATAGAGCAATTGCTGAAGTATTGTCACAGAAGATAGGAGTTGGATCATTTTCTGTATGTGACATATCTTTCAATATTCTTCTTAGCCAAACAGCTTGATAGGAAGCTGAAGTAGCAACAACATACTCTGCCTCTGCAAAAGATATTGACACAATTGGCGGTTTCTTTGATGCCCATGAGATCAGGTTCGTGCCCGGGTGAAAAACATGTCCTAAGGTGCTTTTCCTGACATCTAGGTTGCCTGCATAATCACTATCTGTGTAACCAAAAAGCTGATTACTATCAGATTTAGTGTACCATAAGACAAAATTGACAATTCCTGCAATATATCTCAGTATCCATTTCGCCATTTTCCAGTGAGAATCTTTGGGGGATTCCATGAATCTGGAAACAAGGCTAGTTGCATACATAATATCAGGCCTAGTTGCTGTAAGATACAACAAACTGCCTACTAAAATTTTGTATAGGGTAGGGTCCACTATAAGGCCTTCATATTTCTTGCTCAATTTTTTGCCTAGGGGTATGGGGGTTTCTGCTGGATTGCATTCTTCCATGTGAAATCTTTTGATGATGTTTGTTGCATACTTTTTCTGACAGACAAAAATTCCTTTGGCTGATTGATCAACCTCAATCCCCAAAAAATATTTCATTATGCCAAGATTTGTCATCTCAAACTCAGATTGCATGGCATGTTTGAAACTTGTTAACTCAAGATTTCCAGTATATATCATGTCATCAACATATAAACATACAATCAAAATTTTACCATGCTGATCAGTTTTGGTGTAGAGCGTTGGCTCATTTTGACTTTTGCTAAAACCACTTTTGATCAGATAAGTGTCAATTCTGCTTTACCAAGCTCTTGGAGCTTGCTTTAAGCCATACAAGGCTTTCTTCAACCAATATACTTTGGCTGGCTGCTCTTGGAATTCAAATCCAGGTGGTTGATGGACATAAACTTATTCTTCTAAGAAACCATTTAGGAAGGCTGACTTGACATCCATCTAGTATACTTGCCATTTATGTTGGGCTGCTATGGCCAATAGGGTTCTGACAATGTCTAACCTTTCTACTGGAGCAAAAGTTTCACCATAATCAGTACCAGGTTGTTGTGAGAATCCTTTGTCAACAAGTCTTGCCTTGTGTTTTTCGATCTACCCTTTTTCATTGAGTTTAGTTTTGTAAACCCACTTGACACCAATACTTTTCTTATGACTTGGAAAATCAACAAGATCCCATGTCTTGTTCTTCTTAATGGAGTCAATTTCTTGGTTCATGGCTTGAACCCAATGTGGCTCCTTAGCTGCTTCTTTAAAAGATGCAGGTTGACATGACATTAATGAAAAAAGATTGTGCTATTCAAAATCATCCAACTGCTGATGGATTTCTTTCAAACTTCGAGTTCTCTGATTTTGAATTTCAGAGGAGGAGTCTCTACTTGAAGTTAAGTTATCCTGAGAATTTTCAAATCGTCCTTGTACCTACATCTTGGAAGAATAGGTAGAGGTATTTGTTGTCCTAAATTTTCCATGTTTTGAAAACTTGGCAGCAATGGATTTTGATTGTCCAGTTGCTGATTTTTTGATTCATTCCAGAATTGATTTTCCAGAAATTTTACATCTCTGTTGAGAATTAGTTTCTTGGAGATTGGATTGTAAAGCCTATAGGATTTAGATGTTTCACTATATCCAGTAAAGATACAATTCTCACTTCTATCGTCCAGTTTCTTCCTTAATTCGGAAGGTATGTGAGCATATTCTATGCATCCGAATGTCCTTAGATGTGAAACATTTAGCTTTGTCCCACTCCATGCTTATTGAGGGACTTTCATCTTTAGACTTGTGGTTGGAGATCTATTCAAGAGATAAACTGAGCATGCTACTGCTTCAGCCCAAAAAATATTTGACAAACTTTTCTCTTTGAGAAGTGTTCTTGCCATATTCATTATTATCTAATTTTTCCTTTCAGCCACTCCATTCTATTGTGGAGTATACCTGGTTGTTGTTTGCATGATAATGCCTTGTGATTTGTAGAAATTTGCAAATTCATTGGAGTTGTATTCTCCTCCTCCATCGGACCTAAGTGTTTTTATATATTTGCCACTCTGTTTTTCAGCTTCTGCTTTGAATTCCTTGAATTTTGCAAAAGTTTTAGACTTGTGTCTGAGAAAATAGATCCAGATTTTCCTGCTAAAATCATCAATAAAAATTAGAAAATAAAAGCTACCACTTATTGAATCTGTTTGCATTGGTCCACATAGGTCAGTGTGAACTAGTTTGAGATGTTGTTTGGCTTGATTGGGTGACTATGGAAAACTAGTTCTCTTATGTTTTCCAAGTATGCAAGACTCACATGGGGAATTTTGTTCTTTGAAGATGGGAAGACCTTTGACCACGGAGTTCTTCTAAAGAAGAAATAGACTCTTAAAGCATAGATGTCCAAATATTGTATTCCAAACCATTGTTTCATTCAGGGTGGATGCACTTTTTGCATATGGTTGAATCAGATTTGTAGTTCTTAGTGTAAGGGGAAACATCCTATTCTGAGTCATGTGGATTTCAAAAATCAATTTTTTGTTGGGGTTTTGTCATATATCTTGCAAGATGCTCCCTCAAAGAGTACCTTATAGCCATGTTCAATGAGATTTCCTACACTTAGCAGATTATGTTTCAGATCTAAAACATGATAGACATTGTTTATGTCTTTCTCTTCATTTTGTTTAGTAAGAATAGGTACAATTCCTTTTCCTTGAACTTTGACTAAGGAATCATTTCCAAGTGTAATATCAGATGAGATTGAAGAATCAATGCATGAAAGTAAATATTTGTTACCTTTCATGTGATTGCTGCATCCACTGTCCAACAACTAGAGATCTTTGGGTTGTTCTTTAGACTTGTGACATGAGAGAAACATACCTTTTGAGGTTTCTCCCATATGATTTGACACATGTGCTCTGCCTGAGAGCTCATCTGCTTGCTTCTTCCTGCATTCAGATTCATAATGCCCATACTTTTTGCAATAATAGAATTGTATGCTTGATTTGTCATTTGATCTTCTCCCTCTGCCTTTTTGAGGCTGAAAATTCTGATTCGGGTGTTGTTTTCTACGACCCTAGAAATTTTGATACTAGCTCTGTTGTCTGTTACCTCCATTCGAGTGTTGGTCACTTGTAGTACTCCCTTGTCCTTGGTGAACTATGCCTCTTCCTCTGCCTCTCCCTTTGCTGAAGGAGAATTGAGTTTTCAAGGCATTGGCGATTGACTCATCTGTGAGATGTAGCCTGGTCTCATGTGTCACTAGGGAACCAGTCAGTTCATTTGTTGAAAAATGTGACAGATCCTTGGATTCAAGGATTGTTGTAACAACCATTTCGAATTTCTTTGGTAAACTTCTGAGGACTTTCTCAACAATTCATTGATTAGTGATGGCTTCACCAGTCAATCTGATTTGGCTCACGATTCCCATGACTCTGGTCATAAACTGATCCATATTTTCAGACTCTGTCATTCTTAAGGTCTCGAATTGTGTCCTCAAGGTCTGCAGCTTGACTGTTTTGACCCTGTAATTGCCTTGGTATGTTGATTTAAGGATGTCCCAGGCCTGTTTTGAAGTACTAGTGCCTGTGATTTTTGAGAAAATCGAATCATCCACAGAATTTTGAATCCATAATTTAGCATTATTTTCTCTGTTCCTCTAAATTGCCTGAGCAATTCTCTGTTGGTTTATCATGGTGGAAAGGTCTGCTAGATCCGGTTCCACATATCCAAGATCCACTAGATCCCTGCACTCTTGTGCTTGCAAGAAGGATTTAATTCAAAGAGACCAAAAATCATAGTTCTTTCCAAGAAGAATCAGACTTTGATTTGGTCCTAAATTGCTAGACGTCGCCATATTTAAAGAATTTGAACAAAACAATAAAAAAAAATTGGAAAAATTTTGTGTTTACCTGTTTCTTGTGCCTAAACCAGGTCTGCTAATTTCTCTGTCCCTCAATTTGCCGAAATCCAAAATATCCAGGCGCTTATTCAAATGCCTTTTCAATATTTCGTGTTTTGGGACTTCCTGTTTCCCGATGTCAAGAGTCCTTGACCCTTCGTCCTTCTGATCTCTGAAATGACGATTTGTCGAAATGGATTTAACAACAATTAGCCCCAAGGCTATACCTCCAGTCCATGTGACCACTTCTCATATGACCGCAGTCCTATTTCGGGGTTTTATGACGTAAAGCGCTCGACCTCTTGTCTCTTGGATGGCCGAAATGACCTTTATCGCATTAGCCCCTTCAGCTATGACTTGGTCCATGTGACCACTACTCATAAGACCACAGTCATGTTTCAGGGTTTCACGACTCAAGCGCCCGATCTCCTGTCCTCTTGACCCCCAAAATACCAATATGCGGAATGCCGAAATGGAAAAGTGTCCTTCTCCTTTCGGAAAATCTTCCGAAATCCTAGATTATTGCCACGCGTCTCCTCAAGATGGACAGTCCTCCTATTTTTCCCGATTTTGCGACTTGCGACCCTCGGTGACACAAATCCTCTATCAACTTGAAACCCCGGTAGCCGAAATATCGACGGTTTCCTCGATCTCCACCACGTGTCCCAACAAATGGATGGTTTTGATCTTTTCGGGATTTCAAGACTTTCACCGTGGAGTGTCTCGACCTTCGTCAACAAGACCTCCGATATCTCAAACTCTAAAATGACGAAATTTTGATGGCGCTTGGATCTGCTGCCACATGTCCTAATTGATGGTCGGTCGAGATGATTTCAGGATTTTGGGTATCGAGGTTTGGAGTGCAGTCTCCTTTGTTCGTCCAACTCCTGATTCCCGATTTCACAATAGCGTTAGATCTATGACTCATGATCTTTCTCGATCCAACGATCTAGAATGAATCAGGATTTCATGATTTGCGAATTCTCACGACAGTCTTCTGACCTTTACACCCTGCGAGTCAGTGAAATGCTGAGATCTCGCCGCGTGTCCCTTGATGAATGGTCCTAACGATTCCGTGACTTCACAAGTCAAAATTTCTCTTCTGTGCTCCAGAGGACTAAGCCTCATGCACTTTCTCACGGATCCGATGGCTATTAGTCCTCTGTGCAAGATCTGATGGATCTGATTCTTTCTCCTTTTCTGCGCTCTCCTCGTCCCTTCTGAACTGAATTTTCTCCTCAGATTTGATCGCAGGATGGATGTTATGGATTTGATTACTTGTTCTTGGCTTCTTTCACGATTTCTTTGCTATTCTTGCAAATATTCTTTCCTACGAAAGAAAATTCATGAATCTTTAAAAGATTTGAAAGAATTTCACGAGTTCTTTGAAGCTTACTATTCTCTGCTGCAATCTTTGATGGATTTGAGATATTTCCTGAAATTCTTTAAATGTGCTTGCCTCCTGCACCTCTTATTCAATAATCTTTGAACGTATCTGAAATTTGTCACGATTCTTTAAACTTTCTTCTTCCACAGTTTCTTCTTCCTCGATCTTTTTGAGCGTATAATGCTCTGCTTCCTCGTGTGAGCTTCCTACGACGATGTTTTGAGCGGATGGCAGGCAGGTGTCCAAGCCTTGTGAAAAAGATGCATCTCGTGCTCTAGATGTCAATTTAAGCTATGAAATATGAGGATCGTGTTGCTCTCTAGCCTCTGTGAAGAGGCTTACTGTTGTTGCTCTAATACCATGATAAATTGTGAAGCAAGAAATGCAGAGAGAAAGAATAGAGAAGAAATAGTATTCAATATATTGAGAATGTAAGGAGAAAGTACAATGAGAAGAGTTAATGAAGAAGTGTTGTGCAAAAGGAAAATAGATGAGCTAAATAGGCTCAAGAAAATCAAGAAAAGAAACTACAGCTGGCCAGGACAACTGGCAGTGTACAGTCAACCTGTTGAGGTTACATTATATTTAACAGGATGCACGTGGGTTCTACGCTATCGGTTTTATCTCTCTCATCCATATGCCAGACAGAAATTATGGCATCCCCCAAAAACAAATATTTTTATTTTTATGTGCTGGAAATTTATTTCTGTTTTTGGCAAATTCGAATCTAGAATTTTTTTTCCATTTATGGCAATTCTGAATTTTGAATTTAATAATTGTATTTAGTTATTGTGACTATTGGGAAGAGATCTATTTGGACCCAACTAACTATTTAAGTATGACACTTTTATCACAACAAAATAATTATATTAATTGCAGGAGGACAATTGGAACAACCATGTTAAAATCAGCTGACCATGACTCCATGAGTGGGGAACAAGTTGGAACTGCCTCTGGGATGATGATTACAATTGGAAAATTAGATATTTGGCCACTGGCAGCCCCTGAAAATCGGGGATTAAGAAAAGCTGCGAAAATCCCCAAAGGAGGGAAAAGACCTGGGCAAAAAAAGGGATAAATAACATATGCGAGGAGGTAGGATGCTACCAAGTATGCTGGGAAAGGATTTCTGAACTCTCTTACTGTTATGAGCACTGCGGATTGAGTGTGAGGCAAGAGCAGTTTTTTTGAAAACAAATTGTCTTGCTGTTATGAGCATTGTTGAGTAAGTGTGAAGCAAGAGGATAATTGTTGGAATTGAAGGGTATTCTCGAGGAGGAGTTTCCAAGTTCACCCTCATGGATTCATGGTCAGGATAGCGGGTGAATTAGGCAAGTAGACATGGCTTCCTTGTCCTATGGTTGGGAGGAACGTGGTTATTCCCCTTGTCTTCCTGCAAATTGGTTCAGATATGTTAAAATTCTCCTTCTTTGTTTTGAATGATTTGTCATTTGCTGCAATGTGTTTGATTGGAACTAGAATTATTTCCATTCTCTGTCTAAATGAATTTATATCTGATGTAATGTATGTGTTAAATCGAAACCCAAACCTAAACACTGACCGAGAACCTATGGTAAATCTGATCTCGAGTGATCCCTTTCTGAACAGACGATAGAAATTGGTCTTTTTATTCGTTATGATAGTTGAAAGGATTATGCATGGTTGAAATCTGGAAGAAATCCCCTCTAAATTAAACTCATTGTTACTTTTCTTTCTGTAAGTGTTTTTCTGAGTAAAATCAATGCTGAAGATTGGTATATTTGGGAGTGGAGGTTATGCTGTAAGTTTCGTAATCCAACTGTATGAATATTATCGGGAACAAAATTACTGAGTTTGTAAACTCTATTCATGTTTTCTTTCCTTTTCTGACCTTTCAGAATTTATTTGGTTCAACCAGTGTGGAGTCCTTTTGTTCTTGCAAACTTCGAAAACCTGAAGTGGCCCCACAACCGATCGAATTTCGGGATTCGGTGATTTTCGTGGTATGTTGTTCTTGCATCAAGCATTTCCAAATGCTGAAATCCGATATTGGATGGTCCCCTTACCTTTTTCGTAACTTTGCGATTCGACGTTTGATGTCGTGTAACATTTTGCATCGGAGTTAGTAAACCCCGAAACCTGAAATTGTAGGGCCCACACTCTACTCGTTTTTTTCTTTTCGGATTTTCTTTTTCATTTGTGTTTATGCACCATGTGTTCATAAATCCTGAAATCCCAAAGTAGTGGATCAGACATCTTGTTGCTTTTGGAATTAGGGGATTGTTGTATGTAGTGTTTGGGTACTTGAAACCCCAAAGCCCGAATTCCTGAAATCTCGAAATGCAGGACCCACTCTCCCTCTTTCGCATTTCAGAAGTTTGTATATGTTGAGGTTTGGACATCGGAACTCGCGAAGTTTTGAACCCCGAAATCTCAATGTGTTGGTTACACATCCTTTTGCCTTTCACATTTTTGAAAGTTATGGTTGTGGTTGGTCGGTATTTGAAACCTCGAAACCCCGAACCTTGAAATCCTGAAAAAATGGTATTTCCACATATCCCTTTGCAATTTCGGAAATTGTTTTTGTTTGATGTTTGTCTTTTGACCGAAACCTGAAATCTCAAAGTATTGAGCTTCTCTTTTTCATATTTCAGAAATTGGTTTATGTTGTGTTGTTGAGGCACTTGAACCCACGAAGTTTCGAAACCTTGAAGCGCTAGTCCAACCTTCCCTTTGTTTCGTATTTTGGATATTTGTACCTGTCGATGTTTGAGCTCTGTATTCATGAAATCCCGAAGTGGTGGTCACTTTTTGCGATTTCGAGAGTTTTCGTGTGTTGATCTTGGTTGTTGAATTCGCGAAATCCCAAACTCTGAAACCCCGACATGCTGGTCACTTTTTCGCGATTTCGGGAGTCAATGTGTGTTGATTGGAGATTTTTTGTGTTCCAATTAGAGATATATAAGTAACAAACTTGTTTGCAAGACGCTCATATAGTTAAACCTGTGCTGTTATTATATACATCATCAAATAAGAAATATTGGTAATTGTTACAAGACTTTGAATAAACAATGAAGGGAGGAGGATACACTTATTATATCAGTAGGAAGTTTTAATTTGTATAGTAAAGACAATAAATGATAGTAAGGTCTCCAACAAACTTTCAACTCAAGCTTTATACAGAAAGCGTACTTGCTTGAGACCTCAAAAGTTTTCAAGGATAAATGTACAAATAATTTTTTTTTTATTATGGTGATTTTTTTGAGGTCCAATACATATGGTATCAGAGAAAAAGTTACAACACTGGGCCTAAAAAGGGCCACATTAATTTCTTAGTATATATATTCTAATCTATGAGAAAAATAACAAACCTTGCGAATTGCAAACATAAGGATTTTCTGTTTTGTGTTGAATAATGGCAGCTCAAGAAGGTGCAGAAAACAGGATGGAAGAGAATCCACAACAAGGACCTCCTGTAGATCCGAGACAGAACAGTGATGGAAGCTCACCCATAGAGGTGTTGGAAACAATGAGAAACCTTATAGTAAAACTACAAGTTTTCAAGGCCGACAATGAAAAATTGAAGAAGGCACAACAGGAACAACAAGAGATAAATGAAGTCCTGTTGCGTAGTATAGTAACCAAGAAAAGCCCAAAAGATGATAACCATGAGGAAGAGGTCAACAAAAGGGCCTCCAAGAATTCTGGTGTGAAAACAAAAAAATGAGACAGTTCGTCTGAAGGGATACCTTCAGGTGAAGACAAAACCATACAAGATAGAAAAAGAAAACAACCAAACCCCCTTAAAGGAGAATTTAAAAGGATTAAACTGACTAATTTTGATGGAGAATCCAGGACCGGAGAAGAAGCCAAGGCATGGTTGTTGGACATCAAAAAATACTTCCAAATCTACAACTATTCCAGCAACATGAAGGTCAGAATGGCCATCTACAATCTGAAGGGGAAGGCCAGCATTTGGTGGCAGGACCTGAAATTGGCCAAGGGCCCAAAGGAGAAACAGTTGGAATGGTCTGACTTTAAGAGGTATTTTAAGAAGCAATAACTTTCTGAAAGTTATTATGAAAGGAAGACGAAATAATTTTGTGAGTTACGAATCAGACAAATGATGATGGAGGACCTTATAAATAAATTTCGAGAACTGCTAAGGTTCGTACCATACATCTGGGAGGATAAAGTAAAAATACAACGATTCTTAATCTCTTTACCACAGTCCTACAGCGACAGAATTGAGTTTGACAACCCCAAATCCTTGAGTGAGACATTCAGGAAAGCACGAATGTGCTATGATCAGTATAAACAATGGGTAGAGTTTCCTAAGACCTGGAAGGATAAGAAGAAAGATGGAATAAACCATTGGAAGAAGGGATACCAACCAACTCCTTATCAGAATGCAACAAAAAGTTTCCCAAGGAAGGATTTTCACTCCAATCATCTGAATATGCAGAGTAGCAATAAACCGATAAACCTGGGAACGAAGAAGTTTGGGGACAACTCCCGCGAACCATTAAAGTGTTGGGATTGTGGGGAGCCTCATCTAAGGAGGAACTGTCCACGTTTACTTACAACAAACAACACTGTTGTCCACAATTTGTAGGAAGCCTCGATAGTAGGTGACATGGGCAGAAGTCTGCATTAGATAAATGCAACCATAGATGGTCAACAAGCTAACCACCAGTCCTCGGTGGTAGAAGTCGAAGGTAAAATCCATGACAATCGAATTTCTATTTTAATTGACCCTGGAGCTACATTAAGTTATATTACTCCCGATGTAGTAGAGTCAAATAAAATTAAGAAACAAAAGCATGCAAAATCTTGTCTTTTACAACTAGCAATATGGACTAAAATAAAAGTAGTTAACTTTATTTTTGATCTTGAGTTTAGTTTAGATGGTCAAAAGATAAGGACCAATCTGAACATCCTACCACTAGGGTCTTATGATATGATTATTGGGATGGATTGGTTGGAACAAAACAAAGCAGTACTAGATTTTTATACAAATATACTTAGCTATAAAGATGATTTTGACACTATTAGAAGAGCCCAAGGCATACCAAAACCTGTATGAGTCAGACAAGTTTCAGTGATGCAACTCAAGAAATGTATTAGAAAGGGATGTCAAATTTATGCCATCCAAGTAACGAATCTATTAGAAAAAGAAGATAAGCCGAATTTAGAAGACTTTGTTGTCATACGTGAATTCAGAGAGATGTTTGTTGATGAGATACCGGAATTGCCTCCTAGGAGAGAGATAGATTTCTCAATAGACTTACTACCCGGATCAACCCCTATCTCAAAGGCACCCTACCGAATAAGTCTACCTGAACTGACAGAATTAAAAATACAATTACAAGAATTGTTGGATAAAGAATATATCAGACCAAGTGTCTTGCCTTGGGGAGCACCAGTCCTCTTTGTGAAAAATAAATATGGTGCCTTAAGACTGTGTATCGATTATATGCAACTGAACAAAGTGACCATTAAGAACAAATACCCCTTACCCCGTATAAATTATCTATTCGATCAAGTTGGTGGGGCCAAGATCTTCTCAAAATTGGATTTACGATCTGGATATCATCAAATTAGGATAAAAAACCAGGACATAAACAAAACAAATTTTCGAACAAGATATAGACACTATGAGTTTGTAGTCATACCTTTCAGACTCACTAATGCACCAGCCACATTTATGTGCTTAATGAATATAATTTTTAGCTAGTACTTAGACAAGTTCATAGTAGTATTTATCGACGATATTTTGGTCTATTCTAAAACGAAGGAGGAACATGATGAACACTTACGAATAGTTCTGCAAACACTAAGAAAACACAAACTATACGCAAAATTCGACAAATGTGATTTCTATCAAAAAGAAATACAATATTTAGGACATGTCATTTCCTCGGAAGGTATTGTCGTAGACCCGAAAAAGATAAAATCCATTATGGAATGGCCAGTGCCTAAAGATGTGGCAGATATCTGGTCATTCATGGGAATCAATGGATATTATCGCAGATTTATAGAAGGGTTCTCCAAGATAGCCTACCCTATCACGTGACTACAAAAGAAAGGGACCAAGTTTAACTGGTCACAAAAGTGTCAAGACAGTTTTAACAAGTAAAAGAATTATTGACATCAGTGCCCATCCTGAAGGTAGGAGACCCAGATAAAGACTTCACAGTATGCGTTGATGCAAGTAAAGAGGGGCTATGTGGTGTTCTAACTCAGGAATGGCACGTGATTTTTTATGAATCTCAGAAATTAAAGGAACACGAGTGAAATTATGTCACTCATGACTTATAATTGGAAGAAATAATACATGCCCTAAAAATGTGGCGACACTATATCATGGGCAGAAAATTCTTACTATTGACAGATAATAGCGGAGTGAAATATCTGTTTAACCAACCAAACCTTAATGCGAGACAAGCAAGGTGGCTAGCCTTCTTGATTGAATTTGACTTCGAAGTCAGACATATCAAGGGTAAGGAAAATAAAGTAGCAGATGCTTTAAGCCACAGAATCCATGGGTTATTTGAAATAAATATTAGCAGAGAAAAAAGTGATCTGGAACAAAGAATAAGAACGACAGGTGTTAATGACAAAAATTACACTAAGATGATGGAATAATTGCAAAATAGTGTCACAAGCTCAGATGAACCAAATATAAGTATCGACAAGGAGGGATTACTAAGATTTAAAAATAGACTTTACGTACCATATTCAACATAGCTAAAATTAACTATTTTAGACAAAGTGCATAAGAAGCCATACTCCGACCATCCAAGTTACCAGAAAACAATAAAAACACTTAGAAAAATATTTTACTGGCCTAATATGAAGGGCGAAACAACAGAGTACTTGGCTAGGTGCCAAGATTGCCAACAGGTTAAGGCTGAACACCAACATCCAACTGGCCTATTACAGCCATTACCAGTACTAGAATGGAAATGGAAGACCATCTCACTGGTCTTTATCACAGGTTTGCCTAAAACTCAGAAATATAATAATTCTATCATGGTTGTAATCGAAAAACTTAGTAAGTTTGTACATTTTATTCCTGTAAAGTCTACTTTCAAAGCTATTAACATTGCTGAAATATTCATGAAAGAAATTTTTAGACTGCATGGTATTCATAAATGGTGATTTCAGATAGAGACATAAAATTCACATCCATTTTTTGGAAGGAATTGTTTGCAGGGCTAAATGCTAATTTGAATTTCAGCACGAGTTATCATCCACAAATGGATGGACAGACCAAAAGGACAAACCAAATCATAGAAGATGTGCTCCGCATGTATGTAAGAACAAAAATGAACAAGTGGGAAGACTACCTACACTTGGTGGAATTTGCATATAACAATGGGTACCAAACTTCGGCTAAGTTGATCCCTTTCAAAATACTGTATGACAAAAAGTGTACAACTCTGATTAGTTGGGATAACCTGGCTAACAGTCTCATGGTTGGACCAGAGATGCTCCAAGAAATGGAGAACATGGTAAGAAAGGTACAACAGAACTTGAAAGAAGGACAGGACAGACATAAGAGCTATGCATATCAGAAAATAAGACATGTGGAATTTCGAGTGGGATACCATGTTTACTTGAAGGTCAAAGCCCAGAAAAGCTTGCTGAAGTTAGGAAACTATGCCAAGTTGGCACCCAGGTTTTGTGGGCGCTTCGAGATACTAACTCGAATTTGACCCGTAGCATATCAACTTGCACTTCCAGCTAATCTAAGAATTCAAAATGTATTTCATGTTTCTTTATTGAAAAAGTATATTCATGACCCTACTCATATGATTGATTGGAACTTGGTGGAGGTGGAACCTGAGGACGAGTTCCAGGTGGAACCCCTGTGCATTCTGGATCGGAGAGAAATAACACTTCGGAACAGAGCCGTTGCTTAGGTAAAGGTGCAATGGAAGCACTTTAGTCTTGAGGAGGCCACTTGGGAATTGGAGGGAGATTTGTGGATATCTCATCCAATCCTCTTACAAGAAAGAAACGAACACTAAGGATAGTGTTTTACTGAAGGGGGAAAGGATGTGACATCCCCCAAAAAAAAATATTTTTATTTTTATGTGCTGGAAATTTATTTCTGTTTTTGGTGACTTCGAATCTAGAAAGTTTTTGCCATTTATGGCAATTCTGAATTTCAAATTTAATAATTGTATTTAATTATTGTGACTGTTGGGTAGAGATATGTTTGGACCCAACTAACTATTTGACTATGACACTTGTATCACAACATAATAATTATATTAACTGCAAGAGGACAAATGGAACAACCATGTTAAAATCAGCTGACCATGACTCCATGAGTGGGGAACAAGTTGGAACTACCTCTGGGCTAATGATTACAAGTGGAAAATCAGATATTTGGCCATTGGTAGCCCCTGCAAATTAGGGATAAAGAAAAGCTGTGAAAATCCCCAAAGGAGGGAAAAGACCTGGGCAAAAAGAGGGATAAATAATATATGCGAGGAGGCAGGATGCTGCCAAGTATGCTGGGAAAGGATTTTTGAACTCTCTTACTGTTATGAGCACTATGGATTGAGTGTGAGGCAAGAGGAGTTTTGTTGAAAAAAAATTATCTTGTTGTTATGAGCACTATTGAGTAAGTGTGAAGCAAGAGGATAACTATTAGAATTGAAGGGCATTGTCGAGGAGGAATTTTCAAGTTCGCCCTCATGGATTCATAGTCAGGCTAGGGGGTGAATCAGGCAAGTAGATCAGCCTACCTTGTTCTACAGTTGGGAGGAACGTGGCTATTCCCCTTGTCTTCCTGCAAATTGGTTCAGATATGTTAAATTTCTCCTTCTTTGTTCTGAATGATTTTTCATCTGATGCAATGTGTCTGATTGGAACTGGAATGATTTCCATTCTCTGTCTAAATGAATTTATATCTGATGCAATGTGTGTGTTAAATCGGAACCGAAACCTAAACACTGACCGAGAACCTATGGTAAATCTGATCTCGAGTGATCCCTTTCTGAACGAACGATAGAAATTGACCTTTTTATTCATTATGATAGTTGAAAGGATTATGCATGGTTGAACTCTAGAAGAAATCCTCTCTAAATTAAATTCATTGTTACTTTTCTTTCTGTAACTGTTTTTCTGAGTAAAATCAATGCTGAAGATTGGTATATTTGGGAGTGGAGGTTATGCTGTAAGTTCCGTAATCCAACTGTATGAATATTGCCGGGAACAAAATTACTGAGTTTGTAAACTGTATTCATGTTTCCTTTCCTTTTCCGACCTTTCAGATTTTATTCGGTTCAACCTTTGTGGAGTGTTTTTGTTGTTGCAAACTCTGAAAACCTGAAGTAGCCCCACAGCCGATCGAATTTCGGGATTCGACGATTCCCGTGGTATGTTGTTCTTGCATCAAGCATTTCCAAACGCCGAAACCCGATATTGGATGGGCCCCTTACCTTTTTCATAACTTTGCGATTCGACGTTTGATGTCGTGTAACATTTTACATCGGGATTTAGTAAACCTCGAAACCTAAAATTGTAGGGACCACACTCTAATCATTTTTTTCTTTTTGGATTTTCCTTTTCATTTGGGTTTATGCGCCATGTGTTTGTAAATCCTGAAATATCAAAGTATTGGATCCCACATCTTGTTTCTTTCGGAATTCGAGGATTGTTGTATGCAGTGTTTGGGTACTTGCAACCCCAAAACCCCAAAGCCCGAATTCCCGAAATCCCAAAATGTGGGACCCGCTCTCCCTCTTTCTCATTTTGGAAGTTTTTATATGTTGAGGTTTGGACATCAGAACTCGTGAAGTTTCGAACCATGAAATCTCGATGTGCTGGTCACACATCCTTCCAGCTTTCGTATTTTCGAAATTTATGGTTGTGGTTGGTCGGTATTTGAAACCTCGAAACCCCGAACCCCGAAATCCCGAAAAAATGGTATTTCCACATATCCCTTTGCAATTTCAGAAATTGTTTGTGTTTGATGTTTGGCTTTTGAAGTCGTGGGATTCTGAAACCCGAAATCCTGAAGTACTGAGCTTCTCTTTTTCGCATTTCGGAAATTGGTTTATGCTGTGTTGTTGAGGCACTTGAACCCACAAAGTTCTGAAACCCCGAAGTGCTAGTCCAATGTTCCCTTTGTTTTGTATTTCGTAGATTTGTACCTGTTGATGTTGGACCTCTGTATTCGCAAAATCCCAAAGTGCTGGTCACTTTTCACAATTTCGGGAGTTGTCGTGTGTTGATCTTAGTTGTTGAATTTGCGAAATCCCAAACTTTGAAACCCATACATGCTAGTCACTTTTTCGCGATTTCGGGAGTCCATGTGTGTTGATCAGAGAATTTTTGTGTTCAAATTAGAGATATAGAATTAACAGACTTGTTTGCAAGATGCTCGTATAGTTAAACCTGTGATGGTATTATAGACATCATCAAATAAGAAATATTGATAATTGTTACAAGACTTCGAATAAACATTGAAGGGAGGAAGATACACTTATTGCATCAGTAGGAAGTTCTAAGTTGTATAGTAAAGACAATCAACAACAGTAAGGTCTCCAACAAAATTTCAACTCAAGCTTTATAGAGAAAGCCTACTTGCTTGAGACCTCAAAACTTTTCAAGGACAAATGTACAATTTTTTTTTTTTTGTTATGGCGATTTTTTTGAGGTCCATTACATATGGTATCAGAGAAAAAGTTACAACACTGGGCCTAAATAGAGCCACATTGATTTCTTAGTATATATATTCTGATCTATGAGAAAACTAACAAATCTTGTGAATTGCAAACATAAAGATTTTATGTTTTGTGTTGAATAATGGCAGCTCAAGAAGGTGCAGAAATTAGGATGGAAGAAAATCTGCAACAAGGACCTCCTGGAGATCCGAGACAGAACAGTGATGGAAGCTCACCCATGGAGGTGTTGGAAACAATGAGAAACCTTATAGTTGAACTACAGGTTTTCAAGACCGACAATGAAAAATTGAAGAAGGCATAGCAGGAACAACAAGAGATAAATGAAGTCATGCTGCGTAGTATAGTAACCAAGAAAAGTCCAAAAGATGATAACCATGAGGAAGAGGTCAGCAAAATGCCCTCTTAGAATTCTAGTGCGAAAACAAAAAAAGAAGACAGTTCGTCTGAAGGGACACCTTCAGCTGAAGACAAAACCATACCGGAAAGAAAAAGAAAACAAACAGACCACCTTGAAGGAGAATTTAAAAAGATTAAACCAATTACTTTTGATGGAGAATCCAGGATAGGAGAAGAAGCTGAGGTATGGTTATTGGACATCAAAAAATACTTCCAAATCTACAACTATTCCAGCAACATGAAGGTCAGAATGGCCATCTACAATCTGAAGGGGAAGGCCAACATTTGGTGGCAGGACCTAAAATTGGCCAAGGGCCCGAAGGAGAAACAGTTGGAATGGTATGACTTTAAGAATTATTTTAAGAAACAATACCTTTCTGAAAGTTATTATGAAAGGAAGATGAAAGAATTTTATGAGATACGACTTGGACAAATGACAATGGAGGACCTTATAAATAAATTTCTAGAACTATTAAGGTTCATACCATACATCTAGGAGGATAAGGTAAAAATACAACGATTCTTAAGTTGTTTACCACAGTCGTACAGGGATAGAATTGAGTTTGACAACCCGAAATCCTTGAGTGAGACATTCAGGAAAGCACAAATGTGATATGATCAGTATAAACAACGGGTAGAGTTTCCCAAGACCTCGAAGGATAAGAAGCCAGATGGAATAAACCATCAGAAGAAGGGATACCAACCAACTCATTATCGTAATGTAGCAAAAAGTTTCCCAAGGAAGGATTTTCACTCCAATCATCCGAATACGCAGAGTAGCGGTAAATCGGTAAACCTGGGAATGAAAAAGTTTGGGGACAACTCCCATGAACATTAAAGTGTTGGGAGTGTGGAGAGCCTCATCTAAGGAAGAATTGTCCACGTTTACTTACAACAAATAGCACTGTTGTCCACAATTTGCAGGAAGCCTCGACAGTAGGCGACATGCGCAGAAGTCTGCATCGGATAAATGTAGTCATAGATGGTCGACAAGATAACCACCAGTCCTCGGTGGTAGAAGTCAAAGGTAAAATCCATGACACTAAAATTTCTATTTTAATTGACCTTGGAGCTACATTAATTTATATTACTCCCGATGTAGTAGCGTCGAATAAACTTAAGAAACAAAAGCATACAAAATCTTGTCTTGTACAACTAGCAACAAGGACTAAAAGAAAAATAGTTAACTTTATTTCTGATCTTGAGTTCAGTTTAGATGGTCAAAAGATAAGGTCCAATATGAACATCCTACCACTAGGGTCTTATGATATGATTATTGGGATGGATTGGTTGGAATAACACAAAGAAGTACTATATTGTTATACAAAGATACTTAGCTATAAAGATGATTTTGGCACTGTTAGAACAACCCAAGGTATACCAAAACATGTATCAGTCAAACAAGTTTCAGCGATGCAACTCAAGAAATGTACTAGAAAGGGATGCCAAATTTATGCCATCCAAGTAACGAATCTATTAGAAAAAGAAGACATGCCCAAGTCAACAGACTTTATTGTCCTACGTGAATTTAGAGACATGTTTGTTGATGAGATACCAGAATTGCCTCCTAGGAGAGAGATAGATTTCTCAATAGACTTACTACCTAGATCAGCCCCTATCTCAAAGACACCCTACTGAATGAGTCTACCTGAACTGACATAATTATAAATACAATTACATGAATTGTTGGATAAACAATATATTAGACCAAGTGTCTCACCTTGGGGAGCACCAGTCCTCTTTGCGAAAAAGAAAGATGGTACTCTAAGACTGTGTATCGATTATAGGCAATTGAACAAAGTGACCATTAAGAACAAATACCCCTTACCCTGGATAAATGATTTGTTCGATCAAGTTGGTGGGGCCAAGATCTTATCAAAATTGGATTTACGATCTGGATATCATCAAGTTAGGATAAAAGACCAGGACATAAACAAAACAACTTTTCAAACAAGATACAAACACTATGAGTTTGTAGTCATACCTTTCGGACTCACTAATGCAACAACCACATTTATGTGCTTAATGAATAGCATTTTTAGCTAGTACTTAGACAAGTTCGTAGTAGTATTTATCGACGATATTCTGGTCTATTCTAAAATGGAGGAGGAACATGATGAACACTTGCGAATAGTTCTGCAAACACTAAGAAAACACAAACTATACGCAAAATTCGACAAATGTGATTTCTATCAAAAAGAAATACAATATTTAGGATATGTCATTTCCTCGGAAGGTATTGTCATAGACCCGGAAAAGATGAAATCCATTATGGAATGGCCAGTGCCTAAAGATGTGGCAGATATACGGTCATTCATGGGAATCAATGGATATTATCGCAGATTTATAGAAGGGTTCTCCAAGATAGCCTACCCTATCACGTCACTACAAAAGAAAGAGACCAAGCTTAACTGGTTGCAAAAGTGTCAAGACAATTTTAACAAGCTAAAAGAATTATTGACATCGACACACATCTTGAAGGTAGCAGACCCAGATAAAGACTTCACAGTATGCGTTGATGCAAGTAAAGAGGGGCTAGGTGGTGTTCTAACTCAGGAAGGGCATGTGATTTTTTATGAATCCCAGAAATTAAAGGAACACAAGCGAAATTATGTCACTCATGACTTATAATTGGCAGCAGTAATACATGCCTTTAAAATGTGGCGACACTATATCATGGGCATAAAATTCTTACTATTGACAGATAATAGTGGAGTGAAATATTTGTTTAACCAAACAGACCTTAATGCGAGACAAGCAAGGTGGCTAGCCTTCTTGAGTGAATTTGACTTCGAAGTCAGACATATCAAGGGTAAGGAAAATAAAGTAGCAGATGCTTTAAGCCGCATAATCCATGGGTTATTTGAGATAAATATCAACAGAGTAGAAAGTGATCTGGAACAAAAAATAAGAACAACAGGTGTTAATGACAAAAATTACACTAATATGATGGCAGAATTGTCGAATAGTGTCACAAACTCAGATGAACCAAATATAAGTATCGATAAGAGGGGACTATTAAGATTTAAAAATAGATTTTACGTACCACATTCAGCAGAGATGAAATTAACTATTTTAGACGAAGTGCATAAGAAACCATACTCCGGCCATCCAGGTTACCAGAAAACAATAACAACACTCAGAAAACTATTTTACTGGCCTAATATGAAGGGAAAAATAGCAGAGTACTTGGATAGGTGCCAAGATTGTCAGTAGGTTAAGGCTTAACACCAGCATTCAACCGGCCTATTACAACCATTACCAGTACCAGAATGGAAATGGGAGACCATCTCACTGGACTTTATCACTAGTTTGCCTAAAAATCAGAAAAAAAATGATTCTATCATGGTTGTAATCGACAAACTAAGTAAGTCTGCACATTTTATTCCTATAAAGTCTACTTTCAAAGATATTAACATTGCTGAAATATTCATGATTTTTTTTTTACACTGCATGGTATTCCTAAAATGGTGATTTCAGATAGAAACATAAAATTGACATCCACTTTTTGGAAGGAATTGTTTACAGGGCTAAATACTAATTTGAATTTCAACACGAGTTATCATCCACAAACAGATGTACAGACCAAACGGACAAACCAAATCATAGAAGATATGCTCTGCATGTATGTAAGATTAAAACTGAACAAGTGGGAAGACTACCTACACTTGGTGGAATTTGCATATAACAATGGGTACCAAACTTCGGCTAAGTTGAGCCCTTTCGAAATACTGTACAACAGAAAGTGTACAATTCCAATTAGCTAGGATAACCCGGCTAACAGACTCATGGTTGGACCAGAGATGCTCTAAGAAATGGAGAACATGGTAAGAAAGGTACAACAGAACCTGAAAGAAGTACAGGACAGACAGAAGAGCTATGCAGATCAGAAAAGAAGACACGTGGAATTTCGAGTGGGAGACTAAGTTTACTTGAAGGTCAAAGCCCAAAAAAGCTCGTTGATGTTAGGAAACAGTGCCAAGTTGGCACCCAGGTTTTGTGGGCCCTTCAAGATACTAACTCGATTTGGACCCGTAGCATATCAGCTTGCACTTCCGACTAATCTTAGAATTCATAATGTATTTCATGTTTCTTTATTGAAAAAGTATATTCATGACCCTACTCATATGATTGATTGGAACTTGGTGCTGGTGGAACCCAAGGGCGAGTTCCAGGTGGAACCCCTGTGCATTCTGGACCGGAGAGAAATAACACTTCGGAAGAGAGTCGTCGCTCAGGTAAAGGTGCAATGGAAGCACTTTAGTCCTAAGGAGGCCACTTGGGAATTGGAGGGAGATTTGTGGAAATCTCATCCAATCCTATTCCAAGAAAGGAACAAACACTGACGATAGTGTTCAACTGAAGGGGGAAAGGATGTGACATCCCCGAAAAACAAATATTTTTATTTTTATGTGCTGGAAATTTATTTATGTTTTTGGCAAATTCAAATCTGGATTTTTTTTTCCATTTATGGAAATTCTGAATTTTGAATTTAATAATTGTATTTAATTATTGTGACTGTTGGGCAAAGATCTCTTTGGAACCAACTAACCATTTTTCTATCACACTTGTATCACAATAGAATAATTATATTAACTGCAGGAGGACAAATGGAACAACCATGTTAAAATCAGCTGACCATGACTCCATGAGTGGGGAACAAGTTGGAACTGTCTTT
Organism: Picea engelmannii; assembly: GCA_009831015.1. Lineage (NCBI taxonomy): Eukaryota > Viridiplantae > Streptophyta > Pinopsida > Pinales > Pinaceae > Picea > Picea engelmannii. The sequence goes on along the minus strand of ML776893.1, from coordinate 906,399 downwards.
GGGCTAATGATTACAAGTGGAAAATCAGAGATTTGGCCACTGGTAGCCCCTGAAAATCAAGGATTAAGAAAAGCTGCGAAAATCCCCAAAGGAGGGAAAAGACCTGGGAAAAAAAAGGGATAAATAGCATATGCAAGGAGGCAGGATGCTTCCAAGTATGATGGGAAAGGATTTCTAAACTCTCTTACTGTTATGAGCACTGCATATTGAGTGTGAGGCAAGAGGAGTTTTGTTGAAAACAAATTGTCTTGTTGTTATGAGCACTGTTGACTAAGTGTGAAGCAAGAGGATAAATATTGGAATTGAAGGGCATTGGCGAGGAGGTGTTTCCAAGTTCTCCCTCATGGATTCATGGTCAGGCTAGGGGGTGAATCAGGCAAGTAGATCTGGCTGCCTTGTTCTACGGTTGGGAACGTGGTTGTTCCCCTTGTCTTATTGCAAATCGGTTCAGATATGTTAAATTTTTCCTTCTTTGTTCTGAATGATTTTTCATCTACTGCAATGTGTTTGATTGGAACTAGAATGATTTCCATTCCTTGTCTAAATGAATTCACATCTGATGCAGTGTATGTGTTAAATCGGAACCAAAACCTAAACACTGATCGAGAACCTATGGTAAATTTGATCTCGAGTGATCCCTTTCTGAACGAATGATAGAAATTGGCCTTTTTATTCGTTATGATAGTTGAAAGGATTATGCATGGTTGAAATCTGGAAGAAATCCCCTCTAAATTAAATTCATTGTTACTTTTCTTTGTGTAAGTGTTTTTCTGAGTAAAATCAATGTTGAAGATTGGTATATTTGGGAGTGGAGGTTATCCTTTAAGTTTCGTAATCCAACTGTATGAATATTGTCGGGAACAAAATTACTGAGTTTGTAAACTCTATTCATGTTTCCTTCCCTTTTCTGACCTTTCAGAGTTTATTCGGTTCAACCTCTGTGGAGTCCTTTTGTTCTTGCAAACTCCGAAAACCTGAAGTGGCCCCACAGTCGATTGAATTTCGAGATTCGGTGATTCCCATGGTATGTTGTTCTTGCATCAAGCATTTCCAAACGCCGAAACTTGATATTGGATGGGCCCCTTACCTTTTTCGTAACTTTGCGATTCGGCGTTTGATGTTGTGTAACGTTTTGCATCGGGAGTTAGTAAACTCCGAAACCCGAAATTGTAGGGCCCACACTTTAATCATTTTTTGCTTTTTGGATTTTCTTTTTCATTATGTTTATGCGCCATGTGTTCGTAAATCCTGAAATCACAAAGTAGTGGATCCCACATCTTGTTGCTTTCGGAATTGTTGTATGCAATGTTTGGGTACTTGAAACCCTAAAACCCCGAAGCCCGAATTCCCGAAATCCCGAAATGCGGGACCCGATCTCCCTCTTTCGCATTTTGAAAGTTTGTATATGTTGAGGTTTGGACATCGGAACTTGCGAAGTTCCGAACCCCGAAATCCCAATGTGTTGGTCACACATCCTTCCGCCTTTCGCATTTTCGAAATTTATGGTTGTGGTTGGTCGGTATTTGAAACCCTGAAACCCCTAACCCCAAAAATCCCAAAAAAATGGTATTTCCACATATCCCTTTGCAATTTCGGAAATTGTTTGTGTTTGATGTTTGGATTTTGAAGTCGCGGGATTCCAAAACCCGAAATCCCGAAGTACTGAGATTCTCTTTTTTGCATTTCAGAAATTGGTTTATGTTGTGTTGTTGAGGCACTTGAACCCATGAAGTTCCAAAACCCCGAAGCGCTAGTCCAACCTTCTCTTTGTTTCGTGTTTCAGAGATTTGTACCTGTGGATGTTTGACCTTTGTATTCGCGAAATCCCGAAGTGCTGGTCACTTTTCGCGATTTCGGGAGTTGTCGTGTGTTGATCTTAGTTGTTGAATTCGCGAAATGTCAAACTACGAAACCTCGACATGCTGGTCACTTTTTCACGATTTCAGTCGATGTGTGTTGATTGGAGAATTTTTGTGTTCCAATTAGAAATATATAAGTAACAGACCTGTTTGCAAGACGCTCATATAGTTAAACCTGTGCTCGTATTATAGACATCATCAAATAAAAAATATTGGTAATTGTTACAAGACTTTGAATAAACATTGAAGGGAGAAGGATACACTTTTTGTATCAGTAGGAAGTTTTAAGTTGTATAGTAAATACAATCAATGAGAGTAAGGTCTCCAACAAACTTTCAACTCAAGCTTTATAGCTTTATATAGAAAGCCTACTTGCTTGAGACCTCGAAACTTTTCAAGGAAAAATGTACAAATAATTTTTTTTTTATTATGGTGATTTTTTTGAGGTCCATTACAAAAATTCTTCACCAGAAGAAATCCTTCCTCAGAAGTGATGAAACAGTTGACAATGGTACCTCCAACTCTCGTTCAGATCTCATATTCTCATCCTTTTCTGGATTAGCGCACATATCGCGAACAACAGTTTTATTCTGTATAGACGATTAACATTTGAAGGCACTAGTATTCGTGGGCTCTTTAGTGAGGCAGTCAAGCTCAGGTTAACTTTGATACTACGATAAAACATAGAAGACATATAATACATGATGGTCCACTGAGATTCACAACACCAGATCATATAGGTCAAAATCACACAGAAGGCATTACATTAGAAATCATTAAACTGTATTTCTAGAATTTTACACTAAACTGTATTTATAGAGTTTCACAATAAGAGTTTATAAAATTTCACAACAATAATTTCTACTGTATATAAAATTTCACAACAAGCATCTGGAGTGTCGGCTTTACAGTTTTTCTGCAGACAGCTCGGTACTCAGCTACTCCATCTAGTCCATTTAATACAATGTTTTAGACTTGTCGAATACCAACACAATAATAATACCGTATGACTATTCTAACATGTAATCCTTTAAATCATATAAGGATTGTAAATTATAAGGATTTTCAATTAGAATCTGTCAAAACTTTTCATTTGAATCAGATGCGGTTCTTTTATGGATCTTAGGTTCACCGTATCATACATTTGAGCCATGTTCAAAAGAAGAATAGACATTATTGAAGGTGGCCGAGCAAAACCACCATTTTCCCACTCGTGCATTCAAAATCTTATTCAAACATGAAACATGCTAGACATTAATATTCATACAAATAACAAGTTGCTAGACATAAAAAATTGTCCCCTTCGTGTTATTCCAAATTATCACACTTTATTAAAGTTTCTACCTCTTGAATACTGCCGAATGTCGGAAATTTTAAAAAGGTTAATCGGATTTGGCTATGCCATTGAAGGAAATATTAGAAGAAACAAAAAAGAAAAGGAGAATAAGGGCTTCAATTAAACAATGTGGAGGGCATTCCGATATCTATTTGACAATAAAAAGATTATTAAAACCTAATAAAAAGGTTATTCAAACATCATAGACAGTAATATTCATTAAAAGAACAAGTTGCTAGACATACAAAATTGTCTCTTATGCGTCATTCCCAATTATCACACTTTAAACTTTATTAAAGTTTCTAGCTCTTCAATACGGCCGAATATTGTAGGAATTTAAAAAAGATAATCGGATTTGGTGATCCCCTTCACCCAAATATTAGACGAAACTAAAAAGAAGACGAGAAAAAGGGATTGAATTAAATATTGTGGAGGGGATTCCAATATCAAATCGACAAACAAAATTACACATCAACGAGGATTATCGTAGGATTTGTTCCATACAAAAATTCTGTTTTGAAAATGATTGGATGGTGTTAATAGGGACAAATTTCTAGGGCTGATTAAAAAATCGAGTGGATTGGATTGACATTAAGCATGATACCAATATAATGTGTCCTAAATAATAAGCATCGAACAACGGTAAAGTATTAATGACAGTATACTCCCGGCATTAGGCAGATTCTATTGAGCAAGTGCCCAAGTGAAATAGTGTATATTGTTACTTATAACTGTTGGTAATTGATGCAGTCTTGTCACAATCATCTGACATGATATAATCTATTTATTATGTCGGTTAGTATTCAAATATAGATTGTCTGACTAAATAATGCATGCAAAATACATGAGTAGTTTTCTAAAATCAATTGTTGTAAGCGTTCAATTAAGAGCAGCTAACAGAGGCTATGTATTTTTATAAAGATCAAGGTTGATCACAATGAACAAACGTAACATTTTTGTGCAATTACAATTATTTATTCTTTCTATGATATTGTGATTTAATCATTTAGTATTTAGTATATTGTTATGCTATTTCATTGAATAATTATCTAGTCCATAGATAGGCCTGCATAGTTCCTTCATTCGGTATCAGAGATGGTTGTTGTTTTAGGGTAATCATGTCAAACTCTAATTCATTGCCCATTCCATAATTTAATGGAAGTGATTATGATTATTGGTGCATCAAGATGATGACCTTTTTGATAGGGAAAGATCTATGGAAGATTGTATAAACGGGTTATGCAGAGCCATAAGATTGGACCACTCTTAATGCAAATGATAGAGTAGCTAAGAAGGAATTTAGAAGGAAGAATGCTCAAGATTTATTTCATATTCGAATTGCTCTTGATAAAAACTTGTTTCCAAGAATTGCAGGTGCAAAGAAGCTATTAAAAGGGATTGTAGATTAAAAGAAGCTATTATTGTAAAAGGTATGGTCACTTTGAAAGGGATTGTAGATTAAAAGAAGACAATAAAAACAAAGGTGTTAATTATGCTCAAGAAGGTGATGAAGCCTCTTCAAACAATTTATTTTTATCTTAAAACAAAGCTGAAAATGACACTAAAGATATTTGGTATTTGGATTCAGGGTGTTCTAACCACATGTCAGAAAATAAGAAGCTATTTTCTACAATGGATGGGAGTTTCAAATCCAAGATCAAGTTGGGTGATGAAAAAGAATTGGAGGTTGTTGCAAAAGGAGCTATGGAAGTCCATACTAAAGAAGGTATGAAAAGTGTTAAAAACATTTATTACACTCCACAATTAAAGCATAATTTATTGAGTGTTGGACAATTGTGTGAGAAAAATTATAAGGTGGTGTTTGGAAATCAACAATGTACAATTTATGATAAGAATAGAGGCAATAGGGTGGTTACAGTTGTGCCTATGTCAAAGAATAGGATGTTCCCATTGATTTTTAAGAACATAACAACCATCTTTCCAATATGGAATATGAAGAAAAAAGTTGGTTGTGGCATCTTAGGTATGGACATTTGAATTTTCATAGTCTCAAGCTTCTAACATCAAAAGAATTAGTTTATGGTTTGCCTAAGGTCCAAGAACAAAAGGATATTTGTGAAGGATGTGCTAAAAGTAAACATGCAAGAGAGAAATTTTCAAAAGGAAATGCATGGAGGTCCCATTATCCCTCAGACATTTGTGGTCCTATGCTGAAAAAGAATTTGGGTAAGTCATCATATTTTATTACTTTTATTGATGATTACTCACAAAGGTGTTGGGTTTATTTGTTTAATACTAAGGATGAAGCATTTGATACATTCAAGAGGTTTAAAGCCCTTGTGGAAAATGAAAGAGGTTGCACAATCAAGTGCTTAAGGACTGATCCTGGAGGAAAATTTTGTTCAAAATCTTTTCAGAATTTTTGTGATATGAATGGCATCAAAAGACAACTCACCACTTCTTACACACCTCAACAAATGGAGTAGTAGAGAGGAAAATCGTACATTAGTGGAAATGGAAAGAAGTATGTTACAAACCAAGGGATTAAGCAATTCTTTTTGGGGTGATGCAGTTGCTACATCTGTATATATTCTCAATAGATGTCCCACAAGTGCACTTGATATGATGACTCCATATGAAGCCTGGTATGAAAAGAAACCTAATGTTAATCATTTCAGAGTCTTTGGTTGTGTAGCCTATGTCCATGTAGTTGATCAAAAAAGACAAAAGTTATATCCAAAAAGTGAGTTATGCATTTTTGTTGGATAAAGTGAACAAAGTAAGGCTTATAGGTTGTATAATCCCCTCACTAATAGCATTGTTGTGTCAAGAGATGTAATTTTTTATGAAGGGGGAGTTTATGGTCATCAAAAATGCCATGATGATATGTCTAAATATGTTTTGGATAAGGATATTATTGATGATATTGATAATGAGCAGCCCACTAATATTTCATCTCCAAGTGCTACAAATCCACCAAGTTTCCCCTCATCTTATTCTTCAGTTCCAAGTGAAATCCCAACGTCAAATTCAAATTATGCAAGGAAGGTAAGAAGATTAAGTGACATTTATCAAAGGAGTAAAAGTCCAGCACATGAAGAAAATCCAATAGGTGAGACATTGAATTTTGCTTTACTTTCCAAGGGTGATTTTGAACCATCATGTTTTAAAGATGCATGTACTGATGAGGTTTGGTTGCAAGCAATTCAAGAAGAGATAGATTCTATTCACAGTAATGATACTTGGGAGCTTACATAACTTCCACATGACAAGAAAAAGATTGGTACTAAATGGGTCTATAAGACTAAGTACAATAGTGGTGGAAGTGTTGAAAGACACAAGACAAGATTAGTTGCTAAAGGCTTCAGACAGAGGTATGAAACTGATTATGAAGAAACATTTTCACCAGTAGCAAGCCAAGAGACTGTTAGAATGATGATTTCATTAGTAGCTCAGAAGAAAGGGAGCATTCATCACATGGATGTGAAAAGTGCCTTTTTTAATGGGTACTTAGAAGAAGAAGTGTTTGTGGAACAACCACAAGGTTTTGAAGTTCAAGGAAAATAATATAAAGTATACAATTTGAAGAAGGCTTTGTATGGCCTCAAGCAAGCACCAAGAACATGGTATGCTAGAATTGATGGATATTTTTAGGAGAGTGGCTTCAATAGAAGTAAAAGTGAACCTACACTTTACTACAAATAAGAAGGTAATGATGTTATTATTGTAAGTCTATACGTTGATGACTTATTATATATGGGTAGTAGTTCTAAGATGAAGGATGAATTCAAAATTGCTATGATGAATGAATTTGAGATGAAATATTTGGGTCTCATGCAATAATTTTTGGGTATGGAGGTTTATCAAAATGAGGATGAAATTTTCATTTGTCAAACAAAGTATGCAAAAGATATGTTGAAGAAATTTGATATGGTAGATAGTAAACCAACCTCCACTCCAACTGCTCATGGAATTGTGTTGTGGAGAGATGATGGTGCTGAAATTGTTGACGAGGAAACATACAAAAGTATTGTTGGAAGTTTGATGTTTCTAATCCACACAATACATAATATTTCTTATTCAGTTTCTCTTGTTTCAAGATACATCACAGAGCCATCTGAAATACATATGAAGGCAGCCAAGAGGATTTTGAGGTATGTGAGAGGAACTCTAAATTTTAGTATTCATTACTACACTTCTAAAATGTTTAAACTTATTGGATTTAGTGATTCTGATTCGGGAGGTAGTTTGGATGACTGAAAGTCTACATCTAGTAATTGTTTCTCTTTTGGTTCGGTGTTGATTACTTGGAGCTCAAAGAAGCAAAGTATAGTTTCACTTTCATCCACAGAAGAAGAATATGTTGCAGTCACCTCAACAGGCACACATGCATTATGGCTTAGAAAAATTCTAGAAGAAATTGGAGAGAAGCAAATTCATCCTACAGTGATATTTTGTGATAACACTAGTGCCATCAACTTGGCCAAGAACCTAGTCCATCATAGCAGGACACATTTTTTTGATTTAAAGTATCATTTCATTGGAGATTTGGTGCAAAAGAAGGAAGTAGAACTAATATATATATAAACACCCAAGAACAACTTGCAGACATTTTCACTAAGGGAGTTTCGAAAGTCCACTTTTTGAAACTTCGAGATCAGATTGTGAGCCCTCTCAGCATCAAGGGGGAGTATGTTGGTAATTGATGCAGTGTTGTCAATCATCTGACATGATGCAATCTATTTATTATGTCGTTTAGTATTCAGATATAGATTGTGTGACTAAATAATGCATGCAAAATGCATGAGTAGTTTTCTAAAATCAATTGTTGGAAGCGTTCAATCAAGAGCAGCTAACTGAGGCTATGTATTGTTATAAAGATCAAGGTTGATCACAGTGAATGTAACCTTTTTGTGCAATTACAAATCTTTCTTCTTTCTATGATATTGTGATTTAATCATTTAGTATTTAGTATATTATTATGTTATTTCATCGAATGGTTATCTAGTCCATAGATAGGCCTCTATAGTTCCTTCAATAACTGTAACCTCAATAGTATGTCACTGTACACTGTCAACATTTTTGGCCAGTTGTATGAGTTTGTTAGAATGTAAGTCTCTTCACAGTGCCTGGAGAGTATCCTGATCTTAAGAAGAAAAGAGCAGAGTAGTGTGCAGTCAATAATTCACTCAAAAGATCGTTGAACACAGGACATCAAGCATGAGGAAGCAAAGCTGTAGAAGAACTAAACACTTAAATATTAGTGAGCATTTAAAGAATTCATGAAATTTTTTATCATTTAAAGATTAGTGAAATTCTTTCTTCATAAAGAAGTTTGCAGAACCAACAAAAGACAAACTACAATTCGCTCAAAAGATCGTTGAAGACAACAAGCGCTAGGAAGCAAAGCCGCAGAACAACTAAACACTTAAAGATTAGTGAACATTTAAAGAATTCGTGAAATTCTTTAGCATTTAAAAATTAGTGAAATTCTTTCTTGAAAAAGAAGTTTGTAAAAGCGACAAAAGACAAACTACAACAAAGTAAGATCCTCTGTGAGCCATTAATCAAAATCTGCTCATTCTTGTTTCCAATTTCGTCTTCTCTATATTATCTTCTTTGCTTCTCATTTTATATGACTCTATATATTATCATTACTCCCAAGTGGTGTAAATGATAGCCGTTTGTTTACCCATTTCCTAATGTTTTCCTTCTCTCTGATTACGTTTTCACGACACTACGCAAACATCTGTATATGTGATTTCCATATATATCCTCTTATGTTCTTCGTACTTGTTTGTTAATTGTCGTCCAGGCTTCGAAATATGTGTTCGTTGGCTTCGAATGTCATGGCATTGTCTTGTCGTGTTGGTGTTGTGCTGTTTTGGATCGAGATTTTGTAGAATTTTGTATAGAGTCCAGACTAACGAAAATCTGGCCTATACGCTTGTCCTAGAATGGGAATCTAATATCAGATAGACAAACAAAATTAAATATCAATGAGGCTTCTTAGGATTTTTTTCATGATAAAAATTGTGTTTTGAAATTGATTAGATGGTGCAATAGAGACAAATTTCTAGGGCTGATTAGGAAATCGATCGGATTAGATTGACCTTCAACTGCAGCGAAATATAATATCTGATAAATAATAAGCATCTAGCAATGCTAAAGTATTAATGGAGTATATTCCCGTCATTTGGCCGATTCTGTTCGGCAGGCTGCGAATTGTAGATAGTGTATATTATGGTTACTCCGAAATGGTGTATATTGTTTACCCATTTCCTAAAGTTTTCAGTGTTTTATTTTACGTTTTTACGAGAATACGGAGTAATTGCTGCCAGAAAGGATCCATTAATGAGGATTGGATCAAAAGAATGCTAAACTCGGATTTGTTTACAAATCCTGAAACAAATGAGTTTAACACAACCGTGTGAGATTCTGAGAAACTAAAACTCTCTAAAGATTGGCAGAAGTATATATCTAATAATAACTTATGGATTTCCTTCTTTGAATGGAGGAAATTAAATCAGAAGGCTGTAGTTCAAATGATGGGAGAACCTTCTGAAGCTCCTCCCAAACATAAATGGAAAAGCATTGATGGGCAAGTCTTAGAATCAAATTCTACTTTTCCACCCTTTAAGGGAATTGTCTTAGAAGACAATAGTAAACAAGTTAAAGCAATCCCTTTACTGCTTTCTGAAGAGGCCATCCAATTATCTGGAATTGATAGAAGAGTCTAGACAGTATCTGAATAAATTAACTGGACTAATATTGCCTTAAGAGGTATGGCCACCCATACATTTGTGACCAATGATTATGCACGGAAAAACCAGATTGTAGATCTCCAAGTATCTACAAATACTATTGTACAATCCGTAGATCAGATACAAGAAAAGGTCACAGAAGTAAAAGAAAAAATGGACTCTTCTCTCACTGAGATATCATATAGATCCAGAGAGTCCATAAGAAATCATGAAAAAATGATGGAAGGATTAGGAAATGCTTTCTCTAATATGGGAAAGACTCTGATAGAAATAAAACAGAAGGATAGCCACCCAGATAAGCCTATCCCTGATTCATTCATCCTTCCTAGCCCACATATTTCTATCATGTCTCCTGTATATAAACCCTCTGAGACAGTGATTCTGAAAAAATTTCCTCGTCACTTCCCTCCTAAAGACAAACCTGAATCTTCTTCTAAAGATCGATATTCTCTAGTAACCATCCGAAATCTTGCCTATGAGAATCTTCCACACCACTCTACTAGACCTCCAGCCCCTGACTTAGCTGGAAGAGGCAGACATCCAGATTCACAAACCTTTGTTGATGACTGGTTCCAAGAATGGAACATTGATGGCTTGTCTATAGCTCAAATTAGAAAGCTAATTGATAGAATGTATGTCTCCTACAAGATCATGTGTATAAAAGGAAAAACTGAGATTGAGGCATGCAAAACTATTATACAGTGTTTCATAGGGACTCTCAACAAATGGTGGGAAGTAATTTCTTCCCCTATAATGATTACCAAAATGGAATCTGAAGTCCTTAGAGATGAGCAGGGAGATATGGTATATCATACTGATGGAACTACTCAAAATAATATGGTTGGTGCTCTTACTACTGCAATCCTTGAGCACTGGTGTGGTACAGAAGCAGAAATTGCTGACAAACATGAGATCATTCTCATGAATATGAAATGCAAGAAGATGTCAGAATATGAAGAATTCCATATGGATTGGACACATAGAATATTTGAGGTTTAAGATAGTCAAAACCTCCTCTGAAAGCAAGTATACTTGGCAGCGCTACCAATTAAATTTGTAGAGTATCTCAAAAGTTAGGAAGTCTTCAAACTTCCATATGAGATGTATATCTGGGGATTCTATCTGTGAAAAATATGGCCATATATCCTCTTCTCTTTTCCCGGTAACACGTTCTATTTTTCTCTAACCCTAACAGAATATATAAGCCTAACACAATAAATAAGCATAAAAAAAAACCATAAATTATTTAAGTTTTTACAATTTTATAGGCTGTAAATTCCCACAAAATCATCGACCGTTGTTACTTTAGCATAACAAAATACCATAAATTATTTAACCTTTTTCAATTTTATATGTTGGAAACCACCAACAAAACAATTGATTAATCAATTGTTGAATACTTGAATACTTAACATGATCTGCATTTATTATCTACTACACCATAAAACTGAAAAGTGCATTACACCTTGCCAAATTTTAAAAAATAGTTATTACAAAATATTTTCACTCATCACACTTAAAATTTGAAAATATCAATAAACTAAGCTTGTATTGCAAAAATAAGATTCATTCGAACATAAAAAAGATTTTAGTTTGTGCACTTGTTAATTCATTCCTCTATGTTTCATCGTGATGTGAATTGCGGTGTCAATTTGTGCACCGATCATGTATCGCCCATGAAGGTATGACGTGAATTGAAAGGATGATGGACTGTTACCCATAGATACCTTTTTTTCAAGATGTGGGAATTGTCTCAGTGAATTATCTGAAATTTTGGGGATGAAAGGTTTCATACGCTCAGCGAAGTGAAAGGGATGCTCGCCGTAGCATTGGGAAATGAAGTAATATGAAGGTTGATGTTGTGGGAAGAAATAGTAACTCCAGATAAGAGCGCTGGGAAACAACTCATGATTAGAGCAAGGCACTAATCAGGTAGCGAACTATACCATAAACCTTTTATAAGTGTTTGCATTAAAAGAAAGTCCATTCAGGCAATGGTTAACGTTGACTTATGGATATTTGATCCATGATACATACATGATAGGAAAGAAAAAAATTTAGCGCATGTACAATTCCACTGAATAGACACTGTAACATAATGATTACCATTAGTTTTTAGAAGTTACTTCCAGCTAGAACTCATTTTTCTCGTGCTGGAGCTCATTTTTCTCCCTGTTCAAATTGACCTGTACTATAACCAACGTAAATACAATTGGTTTTATTTCTATTATTATCTTCCCTCAATTATTCGTTTCCCAAGTTCTTTTCTCCTTGATGCGCTCACGGATACATAAAGGAATAAATCGATGGAATTCAACAGAGATGAAAGGGCTTAAGCTTCTCATATATACATATATACAAAAGTTTTTCATATTCCTGTTTAATTCTGTGCTATAAATTAATGAAAATGATAAAAATTACACATCAACACTTCAAAATTTTATCTCTCCTGATATTTTATAAGTTTTATATATTCATGTTTAATTCTGTATTATAAATTAATGAAAAAAAATTATACTTCAAAAATTTATGTCTTTTATAACCAAAAAAAAATTGTATTTGATAAAATTTGGTTTAAGTTGGATTTATATTGATTTAATATTTTTAAATATTATCAAATATATAAAACATATGTCTGATATAAAACATTTGTCTTATTGAATTGTGAAGTAACTTGTTATTATTTATAAAAAAATAAAAACAAACTCATAATACAAGAAACATTTGATGGTACAATGAGATTTATATCCCAAGACCACACAAAACAAAGTGAAATAGAAGTCATTGTATTAAAATGTATGGTGGTTAATTATGTTATCTACGTCATTTAATACAATGTTACAATTTCTATTAAAAATATTATTATTTAAATACTATCCCTTAATGTTTGTTAGAGATAATAAAATTAAGATTGTATTTTTATTGTTGATCTGGTTTATTTTTATGTTTTCTTATAAAATTATTTTCTAATTTGGTTATGTATTTATCTTTGTTTCTAATTTAGTCATGTGTTCATCCTAATGTGTCATTCTCTTTAAGCTTTACTCTTTTTTTATTTTTCCATTCCATTATTTTTTATTTCCAAACTGATCATTGTTGATATTCATACCAAAATAAATACATCTATTATAATATTTAGTTGTTAGCAATTATCCTTAGAGTTATTTAGGAAACCATTTCAACTACATGAATCATCAACATGTTAGAATGCCTCTTTATCACAACTTGGTCCAAACATTTGAAGATTCCTAGATTAGCATTAGCGTCTCTCTTTAATCAAAGATCCATCTTCTCCAACACATCAAGTTACCATCAAGTACTTAGTGGTTAATTCCACTACCTGGTATGACAACCTCCACCTTGTAACTACTTAGTCATTAATTCCACATCTTGATATGAAAACCTCCACCTTGTACCTAATTAGTCATTAATTCCACATCTTGATAGGAAAACCTCCACCTTATACCTACTTAGTGGTTAATTCCACTACTTGATAAGTAAGTACTTAGTGGTTAATTCCACTTGTTACAACAACCTCCACCTTAAACCTACTTAGTGGTTAATTTCAGTACTTTATAAATATTTACTTAGTGGTTATTTCCATTACTTGATACAAAAATATCTACCTTGTACTTATTTAGTGGTTAATTCCACTACTTAATACCTACCTCCTATTATGTACTTAGTGGTTAATTTCACTACTTGATAGGACAACCTTAATTCTACTACTTGATACTACATCCTCTCATAAAACAAATCGGCATACCTCTAATACCAAAATTGCATTGAAATACACACCTCTAATACAAGCATCATGATCGTGTGTGGACACCAAATCGCAATCATTCCTCAAACTCAAGAAGTGTGTTGGGAAATAGATCGACCGTGGGGCTTTTTAATCTATCCCAAAGGAGACAACTTGGCATCTTCGGTGGCAGGTTAGGGTTTTCCCTTTTAAGGTTTTCCCAGCCAATTACATCATGAACTCATGCATGTTATAAAAAACGCTCACTCGTTCATGCTCACTAGGTTGTAAAGTTTTTGTCCACTATCTTAGCGCCTACAGCGTATATAAAATTTCACTAACAAGAATTTGCCAAAAATCTTGAGTGTCGTCTGCCAACTTAGCTACTCTATCTAGTCCATTTCATACAATGTTCTAAAATTGTCTACAACCAACACAATAATAATAATATACATTAAATTATACAAGGATTTTAAGTTATGAACTGTCGAAAATTTTCATTTGAATGTTCGCATTTCAACTTTTATACATCTTAGATGCACCTTATCATATATTTGAACCATGTTCAAAAGAAGAATAAAGAATATTGAAGATCTCCAAGCAAAACCACCATTTTAGCACAAAGAGATTCAGGGTGCATTCAAAAGGTTTTTCAAACACCCTAGACATTAATATTTATACAAATATTCATATGAATCTATATAATCATTACTCCAAAGGGTGTAAACGATGACAGTTTGTTTATTCATTTCCTATTGTTTTCATACTCTCTGATTACGTTTTCTTTCATATGAATCTATATAATCATTACTCCAAAGGGTGTAAACGATGACAGTTTGTTTATTCATTTCCTATTGTTTTCATACTCTCTGATTACGTTTTCACGAGAATACGTAATCATCTGTATTTGTAGTTGTCATATATATATCCTCTTATCTTCTCCATACTTCTTGGTTAAATTGTTTTTCAAGTTTCAAAATGTTTGTTCATTGGCTTCGAATGTCATGGCATTGTCTTGTCACGTTGGTGTTGTGTTGTTTTGGATCGAGATTATGTAGGATTTTGTTTACTGTCCATACTAACGGAAATCTTTCCTAAACGCTTGTCCTAGAAGGGGATTCAAATATGAAATCAACAAACAAAATTAAATATCAACTAGGCTCTCTAGGATTTGTTAATGATGACAAATGTGTGTTTAGAAATTGGAGCTTAGTTCAGTAACTTAAGTAGAGTATAGTTATTTGGAGCTTAGTTTTCTATATATGATGTAATCAGTTTTCATTCAATATAATTTTTTAACTCTGCCTCACCGTATGTTTGTTTTTTCATATTTTTAAGTTGGTATCAAAGCCACAGGAGTGAGGTGTGGAAATTTCTAGAAATCCACATGTCCCTCCTCTTGAAGGGTGCGGCGGCATATAACTGAGACCTTTTACGCTGTATAAATATTTAAATATTTTCGCACCCAAATACCTCGTGAGGTGCAGACTCCAACATCGTAAAAGCTGCGTGAGGTGTGGAAACCTGGATGTTTAAGCATGCGTGGGTTCGAGCTAGAGAATGGTCGGATCGTGAGTTTTTTTTTGCTGTGTGAGCGGGTGAGTGGGTGAGTTCTCTGGTATGTACTCTATTTTGACGATTTCATCCCTTTAATTGCCACTTAAATGAGCTTGCTGGAATCAGAAAGCTTGAGTTTTTTGGATGAAGGATCCAAAAACATGAAGGTTTAATTTGGATGCGTGGAGTTTATATAGTTGCGTGAGTGGAGTTTGAAGGCAAATCGTGAATTTTGAAGGTTTAGTTTGCATGCATGGAGTTTGAAGGAAAATCGTGAATTATTTTAAAAATGGGTTATATTTTAGATTTTTTTATGGATATGAGGAAGGGGTTATTCTTATTCATATGTATATGAGGAAGGACCATCATCCTTGAGGTGGAGTTATTACATAAAGGTGGATGTGTGTATTAAAAAAAAACGAAAAATTCCCTTTTTTTTTTAAGCAATTTATATTATTTTTATATATAAAGTGGTTTAAAGGTTTCTTTATATTTCTTTTAAGAAAACTGAGAGTCAAGGTAGACATGGATTAGTGGATCTGTAGCGAGAGTGATGGACTGCTCATTACTTCACGAAAGCTGCATATTCTTGGTGATTCACCGTTGGTGATACAAGGATCCATTGGTTGGTTGGACAAGAAAACACTTGAAGAGATGGTGAATCCTCTGGGAGAGACCTACCTCAACTAAGTCAACAAGTTAGATGGATCAAATTTCATTAACTAGAAATTCAAGATGCAGACCCTGATGGAGCGATATGGTGTTTGGAATATTACGAAGGGAACTGAAGTAAAACCTGATGTGGTTGTAGGAGCAACAGTAGCACAGATCCAAAATTGGAAGAAGCACAAAAACAAGACAAACCTATTGTTGGACATTTCTGTTAATGATAACATAATTCCACTTATTAGAGAAGCTACAACTTATGCTGCAATGTGGACAACGCTTAAATCATTGTATGAAACTAGCAACACAAATCACATTTTGTTCCTGAAAAATAAATTGTTAGCCATTAAGATGGATGGAAATGAATATGTTATTTCATTTTTGGGTCGTATTAAAGAGGTGAAAGACAAGCTAGTAAATATAGGGGAAATTGTTTCCAACACTGATTTGGTACTATTACCTTAAATGGTATGCTAGAATACTATCATATGTTCATAGCAGGTCTCGCAGCAAGGGAGAAACCTCCTACATTTGAAGAAATGATAGATATTTTGCTGCAAGAGGAAGAGTGTGACATCTTTTGAATTTGATAAATTGTAATTAATTATTATGACTGTTGGGCAGAGACTTGATTTGACCCAACTAACTATTTGACTATGACACTTGTATGTAAACAAAATATTGTTTTAATTATTGTAGGAGGACAAATGGAACAACCATGTTAAATTCAGATGACCATGACTCCATGAGTGGGGAACATGTTGGAACTACCTTTGGGTTGATTATTACAAGTGGAAAATCAAGAATTTGGCCATTGGCAGCCCTTGAAATCAGGGATTTAGAAAGATGCAAAAATTCCCAAGGGAGGGAAAAAGACCTAGGAAAAAATATTGGTTTGATAAATAACATATGTGAGGAGGCAGGACGTTTCCTAGTATGCTAGGGGGGAAATGAACTACTGTATACTTGTTGTTATGAACATTGAATATTGAGTGTGAGTCAAGGAGAGGACTACACATAGAGGAAACATTGCCAAAGAGGGATTTCAAGTTCTCCCTTATGGATTCATGGTCACACTAGGGGGTGGATTGGGAAAGTGATTTGGATTCCATATCCTACGGTTGGGAGGAACATGGTTGTTCCCTTTGTCTTCCTGTGAATTGGTTCAGATATTTATTTTATTCCTTCTCTGTTTGGGATGACTAAAATAGATTTATTGGAATGTATGTCATTTAAATGTGGAATAATATTATGGATTAATTATGTTCGCTTTTGTGGAGTATAAAACTGACTGAATAACACCAGATTTAGTTCTATGTATTTTGTCGGCTTGAATACATGATGAATAATGTAGTTTTCCTTTTATTTATGAAAGAGTATGTATGCCAATTTATGGAATTTATTCTATGGACTAAATCACTGTTGAACATATATATACTTATGCCAGAACTAGCATGGAGCACTAATTATTCCTTATATAAATACATGTTGATATTTCACACAGGCATATATATATCTATATGTACATAAATATGTCTATTTGCATAGTCGACACTTGGTGTAGAAAATATAGAAGATAATTCAGATTCAATGATGATAACAAAAATTATATATGTATGTACATATCTATCCTATACTCTGTAAGTAAGGAATCATTCTAGGAGGCTTTCAACCACAATAATAGAAGAATTTGCGAAATGGTAGGAACTATATGAAAACAGTTTAATCTTACATATCCTTTCCTTCCCGGGAAACGGTACCGTGGGTTGCCTAGAAAGGCACTGTAACATTATAAAGCACTGCACACTTTTTGAGAATTGTAGGCAAGACAACCTAACCGTTATAAAACACCCACACAATAACCAAGAATGGCCAATATGTGTGTGTGTGTGTGTGTGTGTGTGTGTGTGTGTGTGTGAGTGTGATTACATATGTATAAAGAAAAGTAGTCCAGATATAACTAACAGAGTCGGGGACTCTCATTCTCCTTGATATACTAATAGACTTAAGCCTATATAATTACCCAATGCATAGATCCAGTCAATCCCTTTATGAACGGAAATAATATAACTTCAGAAAGTTCATATATACAGAAGTAAGGTAAATTAAGAACAAATTTGAATACATCTTCAAATGAAACAAGTGGTCTGTCTAATTATTACAAGCTTACGCTGAAATGTTACAACTGTAAGCGTAAAAGGTTACACATCCAATACTCTTATTTTGTCGAGGGCCTACGATGATAAAGATTTAAGGTAGAGTTACACGAACGAAAGGATAAACATAATGCTATTCATAGTATCAATTAATTCCAATATAACAAAAAAATTTAGATTGTATTTTCCTTCCCAAAATGTCGAGTTAGGGGCCGGTAAAAAAATCTAACTAAGACTTTTGATCAGACCTTTAGTTTTAGAGTCAACTCTCATATTGCACCATGAAACAATTTTACAGAGATAATAAACATCGTAAAAATGAACAATCTCTACCACAGAGGGTTAAACCTTTCTTCTACCCTGAACGCCTAAGCTTCTTGGAAAGGGAAGAACATAACCCAAATACCTCCTACGCGGGTGATAGAAGTTTCACTTCATATCTTTGTGTGACTAAAAACCCTCTACATTGCAAAAAGAAATCATTATAATCTTGATCAACAAAGATAAGAGGATTTAAGTTAGTAATAAGAAAGAATAGTCAAAGTAATACTTATCTTTAGTTGAAGGGGTTCGACATCCTTCACCATTGCAACGAACTATGTGCCTTCTAGACCGAGAAGGGAGGAGGGGCCCAAAATCTTCCTGGTGGGTACCCTTGCAAAAATTAGAGAGGCCCACCATTAGCATTAAGGACCAGTAAATAACCAAAGGAAATTTTACAAAGATTGATTATTCAAATGTTGAATATATATATATATATATATATATATATATATATATATATATAGGTCACATGACAAGTATAAACCAACATTTAATTCAAAATAAAATTTAAATATGGGATGCTTCGGGCCATTAAGAAATATCAATAAATCTATCTTGCATCCTGTGAATTTATTTAGTTAAGGGAGGATAATGTGGAGACAGTATAGTGCCAAGAGAACCAATTGTGCATGCTCTCTTGAAATGCATTTAGATTCATAATCAAATGAGCATGAACAGAATAAACGCAATTGTCCTTAGGTTATATTCTCGCAGGGTAGAAGTCCCGTGGTAAGGATCTGCTCCACTATTAATTTCATGGGCAACTTTCAAACAAGAAAAAAATTACAGTCACGTGTTTTTCGTTGAATAGTTTGGGGAAATATAGGACCCGAGAATAAAATTTATTACCAGACAACCAACCATGATAGGAAATCAAATTCTAGGCTTGTCATGGTGATTCACATATAAGCATAGCAAATTAAGCACATACAAAAACCTAACCTAATAAACTTTGAAGCCATGATTTCGGCGAGGCATAGTGTATTCTAGGACAGAGAGAAACCCAATACTCGAACCAATGAGTACAGGAGGTGACTAAAGGACAACCTATGAACAAAACGCTACCTATGCGAATTATGGGAGGGAATATAAGGAAGAATAAGTCGGAAGGGCCTTACAAAGAGCTTAAATAAAAGTTACAGCAATGGAAATAGTCACTTATCGATAGGAGGAGCAGTCCTGGGAGACACTCCTTGTCACCATACTCGTCACGCTGAGAGAGGTCCAGAAAAAAAAAGGGGAAATGCAGGGCCAAATGAGGAACATGATAGCTCAAAAATGACAATAAACAACCACTGTTACCCTAAAAAAAACTAAAATAAAGTGAACCCCGCACTTATTGAATACGATGAGTACAACAGAGAACACAACATGTGATAAGAGTGACTTGGAGTGTTTGGGTTGGATGAGAGTACATGATCGATCCTCGTCCCTCACCCACCTCCTTTAATGGTTGGTCTGATATTAACTCTTGTCTGTCAAACCTCCTCACATACTTAATTTATTTTACAAGGACAAGGGTGGCCTCCTCAAAACCTACGTTTGGAAACATTAATCTTTCATTACTACTAGTCCGGTTGGTACTGGTAGTTAGACTTCACTTAAAACCGATAAAGTTTAACCAACTATCAACCTAGAGAGTGCACCTAGCTAGAAATATACTTAGACTGTGTTGAGAAGGAAAGAGTCTCAGTCAACCAGAAGTTACCAAGGGAACCATCGAAACCTTAGTTACCTTTTGGAAGACAAGTAACTGAACATAACTCCAAAGAAAATAAATTCGACAATCTTTATTATGTGTATAATGTATTATTCGTGGTCTTGGAGTTTTAGACTTGCGCGCGTATGTTTTACAGGAGAGGCTAGGACCCTAAGTCTTAGGCCTATATGTTACTTCCACTTTATTCCAAGTATAAATTATAATTTCTTGTAAAAGTTAGTATAACTTATAATTCCTTGTAAACGTTAGTATGACTTAAACAAAAGATGAAAAAGAGAATATTGGATGATGGATCGGTCATGCTAAGAAAAGGAAAGTGAATACACTAGGTATCAGAATTTAACAAGTAGGAATAAAAGGGAATTTCTCTTATTGTGAGTCTGTTTTACAGATTTAGAGCCTAATACCCCTTGGAAGAATTTTTTTTTATGACGAAATTGAGGTTTATTACAAAAAGAGGCATGGGAATATGAAGACCCAGAATAAAGATTTGGCATTGTGGTCAAATAAGACATCCACAAGAGGGAGATCAGGAGAAAGAGGCAGAGGAGGCAGTTCATGGCAGAGAGGTAGTTCATCGCAAAGAAGACAATCTCCAAGACCAAATCAAGGTATGCAATCTAACATGATTGAATCAAAGAGTTGTTTTTATTGTGGTTGACCTAGACATATTGTTAAAGACTATCATAAGAAGAAAGGTGATGAGACTAGGAACAAACCTAGAACACATTTAGGTCATTATGCAGAAAAATTATCAAATCATGATCTCATATTATTTATTGCTAGTGATGATATTGATGAACCCCCAAATTTTGAATCACAAGATGTTAGGTTGTTTGTGTCTAATGTTGCTTTATATGCTGAAACAGATGATTCTTATGCCTAGTTTGTGGATTCCGAAGCATCAATACATATGACATGCAATAATATGTGGTATACTAATTTTAAAAAAACACAGAATGGAGCCAACATATGTCTTGGTGATGATCGTGCTCATCAGATCAAGGGATATGGATAAATTCTTGTGACATTTCTGAATGGTACAGATCATCACATTCTCAATGTTGTCTATGTGCCAGGAATAAAGAAAAATTTGATCTTTGTGTCCACCATAACAAATAAGGACTTGAAGGTTGAGTTCTTCAAGAATTATTGCATGGTGAACAATCTGTTGGACCATTTAAAAATTGTTGCAAAGAGAGTCAGAGCATGAGGCCTATACAAAATTGATGTTACCATCAAAGTACATCACACACTAACTTCTGCAACTATTCCAACAGATATTCTTTGGCATCAAAGGTATGGACACATAAATCATCCTAATTTATTGTTATTACAGAAAAATAATATGGTTGAAGGACTTCCCATGTTAAATAATGAGAATTTTTCATGTGATGGATGTGCATTAGGAAAGATGCACAGAGATGAATTCCCCTATAATCCTGACAGGAAAAAGAGAGATGCATTAGATCTTGTGCATACTGATGTTTGTGGCCCTATGCAGACTAAGTCTTTAGGAGGTGCATTTTACTTTCTATTAGTTATTGATGATTGCACGAGATACACATGGGTTTACTTCTTTAGACGAAAAGGTTATGTTTTTGAGTACTTTAAGGAATTCATAACCATGGTGGAAAAGCAGACAGGAAAGTCCATCAAAGTCCTCCGTTCAGATCAAGGGGGAGAGTATAAATCAGGGGACTTCAACAAATATTGTAAAGATCATGCAATAGTGCAACAATTTACAATATGCCACACTCCACAGCAGAACCGAGTCATTGAAAGGAAAAAACGAACTTTGGAAGAGTGTGCATGTAGTATGATGAAAGATAAGAATCTCTCGAATGCATTTTGGGATGAAGCCATAAATATTGTAGTTTATTTAAAGAATAGAAGTCCAACAAGGTTTCTTGATAATGTTACTCCTTTCAAAGGCTTGTATGGTTCCAAACCTGTAGTTCATAATTTGAAAGTATTTGTGTGTAAGGATTTTTCTCATATTCCAAAGGAGAATACAAAGAAATTGGATGTTAAAGCCATTAAATGTATTTGCATTGGGTACTGTTTTGAATTCAAAGCATACAAATTGTTTGATCTTTCTACTCACAAAGTATTTGCAAGTAGAGATGTACTTTTCCATGAGCAGGAAGCAGGAAATCATGACGACAACAATCATGAGGAATGGCATAGACTTCTTGATGAAGGAGTTAAATAAGAGTAGTAGAATCCACCATAGTAGTAGCCACAACCGTAGTGACAACAACAACAGCAAGAAAGACTAAGTGATATGGACAATTCAAGCAGTCATAGTTCACCTAGAGGCAAAGACAGATCTTCACAAAGTGGGGAGGAAGGTAATCATTGAGAAGATCTTCACGACAGGTTCGACTCCCTGAGAGGTATAGCGACTATGCCCTAATGAGTAGCATTTCAAATGTCATAGAAACCATGAGTTTTGATGAAGAAAATGAACATGATGAATGGCTAAATGCAATGGAGGACGAATATAAATCTATAATGAAAAACAATACTTGGGAATTGAATGAATTGCCTAAACATAAAAATCCCATTGGATGAAAATGGACATACAAACCCATATTTAAATCATATGGTAGTATAGATAAATATAAGGATACACTAGTGGCAAAGGGGTATTCACAAACATAAGGTATTGATTATGCTGAAACATTTGCACCAATAGCTAAATTGAATACTATTAGATTGTTAATTGCTTTAGCTACAAAGTATCATTGGAAGCTACACCAATTATATGTTAAATTTGCATTTCTTAATGGTGAGTTAAAGGAGGAGGTTTACCTTACTCAACCTGAAGGGTTTGCGGAAAAAGGGAAAGAACACTTAGTGTGTAAGTTAAATAAATTGTATGGAATAAAAAAAACACGTAGGTCATGGTATGAGAAGATAGACTCTTTCTTTCTTTAATAGGGTTTTATGAGGAGCAAAAGTGATCCAAATCTGTATACCAAATTTGATGACCAGGGGTATATAGTATTGATTTCCTTATATGTTGATCATTTGATAATTACAGGAAATGCAGAGAAATTAATTGATGAAGTCAAGGAGCAGTTGTCACAGGTATTTGAAATGAAAGATCTTGGCGAGTTACATTACTGACTAGGTCTTGAAGTTTGGAGAAATGCAAGACAAAATTTTGTTTGTCAGAGTAAGTATATCAGAGAAGTACTTAAGAGATTTAAAATGGATCAGTGTAAGTCTTCTACTATTCCCATGCAATAGAATGTGAAACTTTCTTGTGATGATGGTTCAAAGGAGGTGAATGGAACTATGTATAGACAAATGGTGGGTAGTTTGAATTATCTCACCACAACCAAACCTGATATTGCATACTCTGTGAGTGTGTTAAGTCAGTTTATGGAGAAACCTCTAGAAAGCCATTGGAATGCAGAAAAGGCGATAGTCAAGTATCTAAAAGGAACACTTGATTATGGTATTAAATATACTGATGCATCTGATGTTGAGTTGATACATTACTCATATTCTTATTGGGCTGGCAATACAGATGATCAAAGATCAACCAATAGATATGCGTTTGGAATTGGATCTGGGGTTGTTTCATGGAGCATTAAAAAGAATCCTACTGTATCTTTGTCTTCTATTGAAGCAGAATATAAAGCCTTGTGTGCAACAACTTGTGAAGCTTTTTGGTTGAGAAGACTTCTTCAAGATGTTGGAAAAGAACAAAAGGAACCTACAATGGTCAAATGTGATAATCAAAGTTCAATAAATCTTGTGAAGAATCCGATTTTTCATGCAAGGACAAAGCATGTTGAAGCTCAATTTCATTTTGTTAGAGAAAAATTGCAGTCAAATGAAATAACTCTTATGTATTGTAATACTAGTGAAAATTTTGTTGATATTTTCACTAAGCCTCTTGGAAAGATTAAGTTTTAGCTATTTAGGGAGATGTTAGCTATAGAATTCAATACATTCTCCATTAAGGGGGAGACATGGAAATATTGGAGTAAGAGTCAATTGTAAGAGTCAGTTGTAAGCGTCAGTAGCGTAAGTAGAGTCTAGTTATCTGGAGTTTATTGTAATAGTCTAAGTAGGTTAGTTTCCTATATAATGATGTAATCAATCTTCGTTCAATATATTTTGTGAGCTCTGCCTCACTGTGTGTTTGTTTTTTCATATTTTTAAGTGAATTTCTAGGGCTAACGAGTAAACAGTTTGAAAACTAAAAAGAAATTTAACAAACAAATATGAAGAAGATAAAAGGATATCTGACAACGACAAATACAAATGATTGTGTATACATGTAAAAGTAATCAGAGAGAAGGAAAACATTAGGAAATGGTTAAACAAGCGATCGTTTACACCCCTAGGGAGTCTTGAATTTGGTCACAACAAATTCCCCCAAGAATGGATTTAGATCCTATTATTCTACGTTGGTTGCAACTAAATAGACCAAGTTAGAATATTGATGAGATTGCATTTAATAATCAGTTTCTTGTGTAAATGTATCTAAATTCATGTAATCCCATAGAGGAATAAGGGATGGGAGGATATGGGAGATCTTGGAAGTTTGTTGTAATCTCGATGATCTGAATAATAAGAAAAATGATACCTATGCTAGGTGGACCTAGCCCAACGTTTGGGTGAACCACGTGAAATCTTTGTGTTTCTTATCTATATGATTGTTGATTATCATATGTGAATTGTGTTTTCCACATTTTCAATTCTAATAATCGGTATTAGAGTTGATTTGGAGATCCATGAGATGAGATTCATGGTGCAAGAAGGTGAATTGAGTAGGTGTCACAAGAGGAAATTGAGTAGAAGGTCATCGACACTCACTAGGTAGTGTTAGAGACACATCGACGTTCTCATACTTGTGAAATTAATTTTTTTGTGAAATCCATGCACCCGTATCATGCATCACAGAGCGTTAGCACTCCCCCATCCATAGTGAGGGAGCGTTCATCAAACACTAGCGCTCCCCCATCCATAGTGAAGGAGTGTCGATCTCCCTTGAGAAACATTCGCATGTTTTTTTCTCTTTTGAAAAATTAAAGGTATGGTTTTTTTAATGGAAAGGTATGAAGGTTTACTATATTTGGAATTAAATATAGTATGTAAAAGGTGGAGGAATTAAAAAGGTGAATTTTATTTTTTTAATAAAAGGTGAGGTCAGTAAAAGGTTTTTTACTAAACATTTTTATCAAATCTTGTGGATTTTATACCATTATTCCTTCACATTATTTTTTAAAGGGTCTTGGTTATTATAAGAAGTGGTGTTTTTTGAATTTTTTCTTCTTCTAATGGAAAAAAGTCAAAGTGCTAAATTCAAAATTGAGAAGTTCAATGGCAAGAAAAAGTTCGATATCTTGAAGCTTAAGATGCACGATCTGCTTGTGCAACAAGGCGTGGTGAAGGTTCTTTTGGGAAAAGAAAAGAAACACGTGACCATAACAGATGAAGACTGGGATGAGATCGATGCGATAGCACTAAGTTCCATACACATGTGTTTGGTCGATGATGTTCTATTCAACATTGTTGTGGAGAAGACAACAACTGGTTTGTGGATGAATCTGAAAAGCTTGTATATGATGAAATCATTACGAATAAGGTCTTCGTGAAAGGACAATTGTACAATTTTCAAATGAAGGAAGGTTTAAAAATAAATGATCATTTAAATACTTTTAGTACTCTCTTAGTTCAGTTGACCAACATAGGAGTGAAATTCAAATTTGAAGATAAGGGAATTACATTATTGTGTTCTTTGCCCATGTCATGGGATCACTTTGTTACCTCTATTAGTTTCAGTACAACAAAAATTATTGAGTTTGATGTTATTGTAGGATCACTATTGTCTGAGTAAACAAGGAAAAAAACCAATTCATAAACCTCTACATTTGAGACAATGATGGTTAGAGGAAGACCTAAAGAAAGAGGACAGGGTGAGAGGGATTTCTCTCGGTCAAAGTCGAAGGGAAGGAAGAGAAAACTTAAGTGCTGGTTTTGTGGAAAATCTGGACACCTGAAGAAGGATTGTTGGAAGAGACAACAATCCTCCAAAGAAGACCCTCTAAAAGAGACGAAGAAAGAAAATGCAACCGAAACAGGTTCAACAATAGGTTCAGGTATGACTGATGATGTTTTATCAATTAGTATTGGTTCATGTCATAATGAACAATGGTTACTAGATTATGGTGCTTCAAATCACATGTATCTTCATAGACACTGGTTTGTTACTTACCAATCTATAGATGATGGAATTTTTTACACGGGAAATGACATATCAGGTAAAGTTGAGGAAATTGGTAGCATTCGAATTAAGATGTTTGATGGAACTGCTAAAACACTAACTGATGTGAGACATGTACGTGAGATTAGAAAAAACCTAATTTCTTTGGGATTCTTAGACACTAGAGGATATAAGAGTATTGTTCAAGGTGGAGTTATGAAGTTCTACAAAGGAATCCTATTGTTTATGAAAGTGAAGAAGGTTGGTAGCCGGTTTATGTTAGAAGGAAGAACCGAGTGAGATCATGCGAGAGTTGTATCCGAGAATGACAATGATTATTTTGTATTGTGGCATCAATGGTTGGGCGATATGAGCAAAATAGGATTGAAGGTAGAGATTTATGCAAGCACTATATTTATGGAAAACAAAATAGGTAGAGATTTAAAACCAGAAGACACACTAGTAAAGGAATACTTGATTATATCCATTTTGATGTTTAGGGGCCATCCCCTACTGTTTCATATGGAGGATAATCATGTTTTGTTACTTTTATAGATGATTTCTCTAGGAAGGTGTGAATCTATATGTTGAAAAGAAAGGTTGATGTGCTTATTGTTTTCAAGCAGCTTAGAGCTTTAGTGGAAAATAACACTAGTAGGTCCATTAAATGTTTAAGAACTAATAATGGTGGTGAACTTACGTCAATAGAATTTTAGAACTATTGAAAGGAGTTTGGGATTGGTAGGCATAAAACCACTGCCTATACTGCTCAACAAAATGGAGTTGTTGAACGCATGAACAAGACTCTTCTAGAGAGAGAAAGGAGTATTCTTAGTAACGCCAACTTGCAGTAGGAACTATGGACAGAAGCAGTAACTACAACTTGTTGTCTGGTGAATCGATCACCATGAACAACAATAGAGCGAAAAATTCCTGAAGAGGTATGGACATGTCACCTTTGGGTAAAATCATGAAGATGGGTAATACTTTTGCTTGTTTTGTGATATTTTTTTGTTTTATTTTAATAGGTTCCCCAACATTTGGTAAACAAAAGTATTTTTTTTTATTTAGAATTTTAATTTACTGTAAAAACAAAACTTGTGAAGAATATTGTTAGCTTTTTGCTGACTATTTTTCAAATTTTTTTATTGAGATTTGATATGTAAATTTGCTGATTATTTGACAGTGTGTTCCTTAAAAATGACAGGAAAGATAATCAATTATTTTTTCCCCAACAATGTATCCATTATTAAACTTTTGTTTTTAAAAAATGAAATATACTACAACAATACAGATAGACTATTTTTTTTATTACTATAGTTTTGAATCTAACAGATGAATATTATAATTTCTAGAATTTTTTGAAGTTGACCAATATGAAAAAGTTACATATTTTAAACACATGTGTTCCCCCACCATTTATCTATCTAAATTTTTACTTAAAAGTAAAATCTAAAAATACCCTTTTGAAGAGAACAATTTAAGGATTATGAATATAAATTTTCCATAATTTTCCACTGTGTATTTTTAGAGATATGGATTTTTCATTTCACCGAATCATAATCTCACCTAAAAATATTATTCAATGATTTTTTTATAAAATTAAATAAAATTAGATAAAAACAATGAAAATGAAAACACATTATATCAATGAAAGTAGATTCAATTTTGAAAATGTTGGTATCAATTCCGAAACTAAATTTTGAGTATTTGTAGGAGTCTGCTACCTCCAAAGATCAAGTAAGCTGGAGAGAATTTGCAGTTTCCTGCAAACAATTCCATTTTCAGGTTTTCGGCCGAAATATGCTTTCAGTCAAAGCCTACTTTTTAACAGAATCCATTAAAAATAAATGTTTCGGTTGAAAATTATTTCGCTCGAAATATGCTTACTGCAGGAAAAAAATTCATCTGGAAAATATTGTACACAAATTTCGAGTGTGTCGTCAGTGCGTTGTTCAATTTGACATGCAATTTTTTGGCCGAAAAAATTCCTAGTGACATTTGTTCGGCTAAAATTATTCCGCTAGGAATTTTAGAGACCCCGTTCTCACAAAAGTGGTACCCATCTTCATGATCTGACCCCCTTGTAATTATTCTAATCTTGAAGTTTTTGGTTGTGAAACTTATGCTCTAATTCTGAAACATCAACATGCTAAACTAGATACAAAATAAAAAAGGCTTATCTTTGTTGGATATGGTGATGGTATTAAGGGGTACAGGTTGTGCAATCCTACTACCCACAAGATCACCACTAATAGATATGTAATATTTGATGAATCATCTCTCATCAAATCAGATGCAGATGTTCAAATGAAATAGGAAGAAGTACCTAAGTATCAACAGATTCAGTTTGAAACCAGTTCAAATATAGATGAAAGTGAACATGAACAAGTTTTTGAAGATGTTCATGAAGAGTTTTCTATAGAGGAAGACATGGTTGATGATAACAATCAACAAAATGTGGATGAGCCACAAACTTCCCTAAGGAGGTCTACATGGGTCATAGTTCCTCCAAGAAGGTATGATGATTTTGTTTCGTCAGTTTCTTTAAGCACTAATGCTTATGAACCTTTGTGCTATGAAGAAGTTGTAAAGGGTTATAACAATGAGAAATGGAAAGAAGAAAGGAAGGATGAATTGAAGGCATTAGAGATGAATGCCATATGGGACCTAGTATAACTTCCAAGAGATAGGAAAACTGTAGGTTTCAAGTGGGTCTACAAGATGAAGAAGGGTGTTGATTATAAGGTGGAAAGGTACAATGGAAGGCTGGTTGTGAAAGGATATTCTCAAAAAGAAAGTATTGACTTTCATGAGATTTTTTCGCCAATTGTTAAGTCTGTTTCAATTCAAATTGTGTTAGCATTAGTTGCATTACTTGATTTGGAATTGGAGCAGCTAGATGTTAAAACTGCCTTCTTACATGGAGATTTGGATGAGGAAATTTACATGGAACAACCTGAAGGGTTCATTCAGAATCACAACGAGAAACTTGTTTGATTTCTCAAGAAATCATTGTATGGTCTGAGGTAGTCGCCCAAACAATGGTACAAGAAATTGGACTCTTTCATGGTGAGCCACTATTATACAAGTAGTGAGTATGATCATTGTGTCTATTTAAAGAAATTGAATAATGGCATATTCATTATCTTAGTATTTTATGTTGACGATATGATTTTAGCCAGCAAAATCATAACTAATATCAATAGGTTAAAGGCTCAGATGGCTAGGACGTTCGATATGAAAGATCTAGGAGCAGCAAGGCAGATTTTTGGCATGGAGATATTCAGAGACAGGAGGAATGGTAAACTTTGGTTGTCACAATAGAAGTATGTTGAGAAAATACTTTTGAGGTTTGGTATGAATGATGTGAAACCAGTTTTAGTCCCTTTGGATTCCCATGTTAATCTTTCTTCAAGTTTATGTCCTAGTACAAAAGAATAAAAGGAATATATATCTCGAATACCATATGCTAATGCAGTAGGAAGTCTAATGTATGTGACGGTTAGTACAAGACCAGACATTTCACATGCAGTTGGGTTTGTCAGTAGATATATGTAAAATCTAGGTAAAGAGCATCGGGCAATAGTGAGATGGGTGCTTCAGTATCTGAGGGGCACAAGTGATTAATGTATCACTTATAACAATGGTTGTGAATCATTCAGTGGATATGTTGATTCTGATTTTGCAGGTGATTTGGACAAGAGAAGGTCGACATGAGGCTATGACTTTACTCTTGCAGGTGGAGCTATTAGTTGGATGTCAAAGATATAAAACATTGTTTCTTTATCCACTACAGAAGCATAATACGTAGTTACTTCACATGCTTGCAAAGAGGCAGTTTGGTTGAAAGGTTTTTTTGGTAAGTTTGGAAGGATGCACAACAAAGTAAAGTTACTTTGTGATAGTTAAGGTGCTATTCACTTGTCTAAGAATCCATCCTATCAAAGTAAAACAAAACATATACCTATCAAGTACCATTTTGTAAGATAGATCATCAATGAATGTGGAGTCTCTCTTAAGAAAGTGCATACAAAAGAGAACTCTGCAGACATGTTCACAAAACTAGTACTTTTAGAGAAGCTACGATGGTTCTTGGCTTCTCTTGTCTTGCAAAAAAGGTGATAAACAAAAGGAAGGAGCAATGTATCAGGTTAATTGTTTTCAAGGTGGATATTGCTGAATTTGTTGACAACAAATTCCTCAAAAAATGGATTTAGATCCTATTATTCTGCATTGGTTGCAACTAAATAGACCAAGTTAGAATATGGATGAGATTGCAATTAATAATCAGTTTCTTGTGTAAATGTATATAAATTCATGTAATCCCATAGAGGCATAAGGCATGGAAGGATATGAGAGAGCTTGCATGTTTACTTTAATCTCCATGATCTGAATAATAAGACAATCGATACTTATGCTTGGTGGACGCATCCCAACGTTTGGGTGAACCACGTGAAATAGTTGTGTTTCTTATCTGTGTGATTGTTGATTATCATATGTGAATTTTGTTTTCCGCATTTGCAATTCTAACAGGGAGCAGGGATTGAATTTGATGGGAAAATTTCCCATGTTTTCTATTTCCTTTGCCGTAATGAGGCAATTTTCCCCTTAAATATGATAAAAAATTTTGAAAAATGTCGACATTCTTTCTTAAATGCGTCAAAACGAGCATAGGAGTTGTCAATATTCTCGCGAAAAAGTTATCAAAGAGAAGGAAAACATTAGGAAATGAGTAAACAGATGGCCATTGTTTACACCCTTTGGAGTAATGATTATATAGAGTCATAAACACTATCTTGTCTTCATCGCTTACAGAATAGAATCCACCCGATGTCGGGAGTATACTGTCATTAATACTTTACCGTTGTTCTATGCTTATTATTTATCATAGAGTATATTGGGATGATGTTGAACGTGATTCCAATCAACTCGAATTTTTAATCAGCCCTAGAAATTCGTCCCTATTAACACAATACAATGAATACTCCAAAGTGGGTGTATATTCTTTACCCATTTCCTAAAATTTTCAACGTTTCACTTCACATCTTTAAGAGAATACGTAGTATTTGCTGTTACCATATATTCTCTTATCTTTTTTGGAAATTGTAAATTACAAGTCAGTGAAGATGGTGAGATATTCACGTCTCCGCCGATTTGTCTGTCAGTGATTTTCTGAGTGCCAATATGAAAGTCTAATAGTATGTAAGTGAAAAGTCCCACATTTACTAAAAATTTAGTTGTCAAGTAGAAAGTTATAAATGGAGCCAATTTTAAACTTCTCGAGCTTTGGTATGTGGTGGATGAGTCATTTGAATTAATGATAGTCTTTAATGTCAAGTCAGTCTTAGATTCTGTAGGAAGCCTTAGTCAGTGTCGATATAAGTCCGAGTCTCTTAGCTAGTGAAGGAGGCTGAAGAGAAGCAATTGATGCATAGAGAAGAAGCATAGAGATAGAGAGAACCAACAAAAACTAAAGAGTTCAAAGAAGAATTCATTACAGCCGAAGATCATTTCTATCATTGTGTTTTGTATTTGCGCACAACACCAAAATTAATTAATATCAGGTTCTTGTGTATTGAAAAAGTTATGTCTTATTTATGATTTTATGTGCCAAGTATAGCACTGTGTTATTTCACATTCGTAAATCATTTCATTAAGTGTGTGTATTCATAGCATGCATCAAACTGGATAGTCTGTGTACTGCACAATGGTCTTGAGAACTCTATTGTGTAGTCTATTTGGTGCGCAGTATTTGAAAATACGTTGTGCAGAGTAGTTTGCATGCACTATTGATCCAACAAATAATGCCTTCAAATTGGTATCAGAACATAAGTTTTCTTTTAGCACATGTGTAGTGAATCAGATCCTCCCTTCAAATTGGTATGAGATAGGGTTCTATCAAAACAAGCTTTTTAGAGCAGAAACTTTGTTGAAAGTTAAATATGGATTCTACCTCAGACCTGCAACCTCCCACTTTTACAGGAAAGAATTATGAGATGTGGTCCTTGACCATGAAGGATTTGTTCTGAGGTCAATATGTATGGGAGATAGTCGAGAATGAGTATGGGTAATGAATAGATCAGGGAGCATATAATGCCCTCACACAAGCTGAGAAATATATCTTGAAAGATCAAATAGAGAAGGATGGAAAGGATTTGTTTTTCATACATCAAGCCATGCATGAGAGCATACTTCCAAGAGTTGCATCAACAAAGAAATCCAAGGAAGCATGGGACATATTACAAACCTCTTATCAGGGCATGGGCAAACTAAAGACTACAAAACTACAGATTCTTAGAAGAGATTTTGAAACCATGTTAATTTAAGATTCAAACATACTAGATTTATTCTACACCCACGTCATTGGACTGATAAATCATATTAAGTCTCATGGTAAAACCATAAAAGACAGAAAATTTGTTGGGAAGGTACTTAGGAGTCTTCAACCTAAATTTGATACCCTTGTTGTGACTCTAGAAGAGAGTGACGACTTGAGTCAGTTCAGTCTAGATGAAATGCAAGCTTCCCTCATCAATCATGAACACAAGTTGAATAGGTCAAATATGTCATTAGAGAATGCATTTTTTGCACAGTCATCTATAAGTCGTGGAAGAGGAAGGGGAGACAAAACTCTAGAGGTAGAGGAAGAAATTATGACAGAAGTGGATGCAGTAGCAATCCTGGAAATACTAGTGGAAGAGGTGAAAACCCAAGTACCAGCGAGTCAATTTGTCAAAGAATTGACAAATAAAATATTCAATGTCTTTACTGTAAAAAGTATGGACATTATGCATATGAGTGCATAAAGAGACAATATAATCAGTACAAGCAAAGTCAAGATCAGTCGCACATCAAAAATAACCAAGCTTGCCCTATGTTTATGGCACATGTTGTAGCTGTGACTAGCACAATAGAAATGCCTAATATAGTGTCACCAATTGAATACAATGTTGCTCAAGCAAGTACATGTGACATATGTTACTTAGATTCAAGCTACAGTAACCACATGAAAGGAAACATAGAACTGTTTTCTAGTTTGGATGAGTCATTCCAAACCAAGGTTACACTTGGAACATATATTCAAGTCACTGTCTTAGGGAAAGGTAGTATAAACATTTTAACTAGACAAGGAGAACAAAAACTTATGTCTAATGTATACTATGTTTATGATCTGAAGCATAATCTCATGAGTATAAGGAAACTGTTACAAAAAGGATACAAAATCTACATGGAATATAATCACTCTGTGATCATGGATAAATGCCCAACAGGATGTTCCCATTGACATTAAATCCAATCAAGAAGAATAATACAACGCAAACTGTTGATAAAGGTAAAAGTGCACAGTTAGACACTGCATTCACATCAGAAAGTGCACGTAGTTCCAGTGAAGAAATAGTGTGCATAGTTCTAATGAAGGAATTAGTGTGCATGTTATCAATAAAGGAGAAAATGACACACATATGAAGGCAACATTCCAATCTCAAATACAAGATGATTCCTAGTTATGGCATTTGAGATTTGGAGATTTGAATTTTGAAGGTCTGAAGCTGCTACACACAAATGATATGGTAAAAGGATTACCATTGATTGAAAAAACAAAAAGGATATGTGAAGACTACATATTTGGAAAGAAACACAGAGAATCATTTCCAGTTGGCAAGTCTTACAGAGCAAAAGATCTATTGGAAATAGTACACTCAAACATTTGTGGACCAATGCAAACTCAATCTATAGGAGGTAATACTTATTTTCTAACATTCAATGATGATTTATCACGAAAGACATGGATTTATTTCCTAAAGAATAAATCTGACGCATTGGGTTGTTTTCAATAGTTTAAATCATTGTGGAAAAACAAAGTGGTTTTTACATCAAGTGTCTAAGAATGAACATAGGAGGAGAATACATTTCAAGAGAATTTCAAAACATTTGTAAAGTTCATGGAATCTACATGCAATTTACTGCGCAATACACAACACAACAAAATGGGGTCGCATAAAGAAATAACTTAATCATCATGGAAATGGCGCATAGTATGTTTATAGCCAAACATTTTTCAAATGAATATTGGGATGAGGCATTGGAAAATGTAGTATACATCTTGAACAAATGTCCAAAAAATAGTGTGAAGAATAGAGTTTCTCAGGAAGCCTGGACAAGTTCAAAGCATAATGCAACACACTTAACATTTTTTGGTTGCGTCGCATACGCACATGTACCATATGAACTGAGAAGGAAGCTGGACAACAAAGGACATAAATGTATATTTGTTGGGTATTCCGAAGAGACAAAATGATACAATATGTATGACCCTATCTCAAGAAAAGTCATAATCAGTCACGATGTTAAGTTCGTGGAGAATGAAGCATGGGATGGAACCATAGCAAATACAATAAAAAATGTTGACACAATGGAGCATGATGACACAGAAGATGAGGTGTTTCAAACACCATGCATAGGTCAGTGCGCAGTCCTGTCTACACCTGGCACTAGGATGCAAATTACTATGCATAATACTCCAGTAAGATCAATAGTTGCGCAGTCTACACCTAGAGCGCAACAAACACCAACAAGAAGTCCAATAAGTTCTACATCTCCAGATCCAACTTTAGCGAGTATGCTACCAAGAAATACAAGAAGTTTGTGCGACATCTATAATGAAGACACAACAAATTCTTTTTTAGTTTTTTCTTTGTTTTCACAAATAGATGATCCATTAACCTTTGAAGAAGCTGTCAAAGAGGATGTATGGGAATAATCAATGGATGAATAAATCAGATGCATAGAGAACAATCAAACATGAAATTTGGTACCTGAAGACAAGGATATTATAAGTGTCAAGTGGATTTATAAAACCAAGCAAGATGTAGAAGGAAATGTACAAAAGTACAACGCAAGGTTAGTTGCAAGAGGCTTTACACACCAACCTGGAATTAATTACAATGAAACATTTGCACTAGTGGCGAACATGGACACAATCAGAACCATGCTAGCTATTTCCGCACAGTACAAATGGTCAGTTTATCACATGGATTTAAATTCAACATTCTTGAATGGAAACTTAGAAGAAGAAGTATATGTGGAACAACCACAAGGTTATGAGGTTCTAGGATAAGAAGATAAATTATACGTATTGAAGAAATCACTATATGGTTTAAAACAAGCTCGAAGATCTTGGTATAATCACATAGATTCTTATCTCACACGGAATGGATTTTAGAGAAGTGAAAATGAGCCAACACTATATATCAAATCAAATCAACAAGGTAATGTGTTAATTGTTTGTTTATATGTGGATGATTTGATATTTACAAGTGATTTTGGCATAGAAGAATTCAAGACAGTCATGAAGGATGAATTTGAAATGACTGATTTGAGGCTTATGATATATTCGTTGGGAATATAAGTGTACCAATCCAAAACTTGCATATTTATCTCACATTTCAAGTATGCATATGAAATATTGAAAATATTCAATATGGTGAATTCAAAAGCAGCACCAACACCTCTCATAACGAGATTGAAGCTAAGCAAGGAAGATAAAGGGTCCAAAGTGGATCCCACACTATTTAAAAGACTGGTAGGGAGTCTTATTTATCTAATAGTGACAAGACCTGACATTATGTATGGAATGAGCCAAATTTAAAGGTTCATGGATACTCTAAAAGAATCACATTGGAAGGCAGGAAAGAGAATCCTGAGATATGTGAATGGAACAAAAGATTTTGGATTTAAGTACTCCTCTTCAAATGATTTCAGACTCACTGGATATAGTTACATTGATTGTGGAGGAAGCATAGATGACAAAAAAAGAACCTTTGGGTACACATTTATTTTTGGAACGTATATGATATCATGTGCATCAAGGAAGCAACCCATAGTGACACTTTATTTAACAAAAGCATAGTACGTCGTAGCTACAAGCGCAGCTTGTCAGGAAGTATCGATGAGAAGGATGTTAAAATATTTGTTGCGGGAACAACATGAAATAACTACAATTTTCTGTGACAACAATTCAGCTATCATGTTATCAAAGAGTCATGTGCTTCACAAGAAAACCAAGCACATTGATACAAGGTATCATTTCATCAGAGAATTGGTGAATAACAAAGAAATCTGTTTAGAATTTTGCAGCTCAAAAGAATAGGTCACAAACATTTTTACAAAGTCTTTAGCAAGAGATGCATTTCAGCATTTGCGCAGTAATTAAAGTCTGCGCAGTAACAGATGAGTGACAATAAAATGAAAATTCAAATTTTTGATGTAATCTTCTTTTGTAATCCCACAAACTTATAATTATGGGGGAGTGTTGGAAATTATAAATTACAAGTCGATGAGATCTTTAGGTCTCCGCCGATTTGTCTGTCAGTGATTTT
>ML776893.1:851411-864479 GCA_009831015.1 Picea engelmannii | reverse complement strand
AAGATGTTCATGAAGAGTTTTCTATAGAGGAAGACATGGTTGATGATAACAATCAACAAAATGTGGATGAGCCACAAACTTCCCTAAGGAGGTCTACATGGGTCATAGTTCCTCCAAGAAGGTATGATGATTTTGTTTCGTCAGTTTCTTTAAGCACTAATGCTTATGAACCTTTGTGCTATGAAGAAGTTGTAAAGGGTTATAACAATGAGAAATGGAAAGAAGAAAGGAAGGATGAATTGAAGGCATTAGAGATGAATGCCATATGGGACCTAGTATAACTTCCAAGAGATAGGAAAACTGTAGGTTTCAAGTGGGTCTACAAGATGAAGAAGGGTGTTGATTATAAGGTGGAAAGGTACAATGGAAGGCTGGTTGTGAAAGGATATTCTCAAAAAGAAAGTATTGACTTTCATGAGATTTTTTCGCCAATTGTTAAGTCTGTTTCAATTCAAATTGTGTTAGCATTAGTTGCATTACTTGATTTGGAATTGGAGCAGCTAGATGTTAAAACTGCCTTCTTACATGGAGATTTGGATGAGGAAATTTACATGGAACAACCTGAAGGGTTCATTCAGAATCACAACGAGAAACTTGTTTGATTTCTCAAGAAATCATTGTATGGTCTGAGGTAGTCGCCCAAACAATGGTACAAGAAATTGGACTCTTTCATGGTGAGCCACTATTATACAAGTAGTGAGTATGATCATTGTGTCTATTTAAAGAAATTGAATAATGGCATATTCATTATCTTAGTATTTTATGTTGACGATATGATTTTAGCCAGCAAAATCATAACTAATATCAATAGGTTAAAGGCTCAGATGGCTAGGACGTTCGATATGAAAGATCTAGGAGCAGCAAGGCAGATTTTTGGCATGGAGATATTCAGAGACAGGAGGAATGGTAAACTTTGGTTGTCACAATAGAAGTATGTTGAGAAAATACTTTTGAGGTTTGGTATGAATGATGTGAAACCAGTTTTAGTCCCTTTGGATTCCCATGTTAATCTTTCTTCAAGTTTATGTCCTAGTACAAAAGAATAAAAGGAATATATATCTCGAATACCATATGCTAATGCAGTAGGAAGTCTAATGTATGTGACGGTTAGTACAAGACCAGACATTTCACATGCAGTTGGGTTTGTCAGTAGATATATGTAAAATCTAGGTAAAGAGCATCGGGCAATAGTGAGATGGGTGCTTCAGTATCTGAGGGGCACAAGTGATTAATGTATCACTTATAACAATGGTTGTGAATCATTCAGTGGATATGTTGATTCTGATTTTGCAGGTGATTTGGACAAGAGAAGGTCGACATGAGGCTATGACTTTACTCTTGCAGGTGGAGCTATTAGTTGGATGTCAAAGATATAAAACATTGTTTCTTTATCCACTACAGAAGCATAATACGTAGTTACTTCACATGCTTGCAAAGAGGCAGTTTGGTTGAAAGGTTTTTTTGGTAAGTTTGGAAGGATGCACAACAAAGTAAAGTTACTTTGTGATAGTTAAGGTGCTATTCACTTGTCTAAGAATCCATCCTATCAAAGTAAAACAAAACATATACCTATCAAGTACCATTTTGTAAGATAGATCATCAATGAATGTGGAGTCTCTCTTAAGAAAGTGCATACAAAAGAGAACTCTGCAGACATGTTCACAAAACTAGTACTTTTAGAGAAGCTACGATGGTTCTTGGCTTCTCTTGTCTTGCAAAAAAGGTGATAAACAAAAGGAAGGAGCAATGTATCAGGTTAATTGTTTTCAAGGTGGATATTGCTGAATTTGTTGACAACAAATTCCTCAAAAAATGGATTTAGATCCTATTATTCTGCATTGGTTGCAACTAAATAGACCAAGTTAGAATATGGATGAGATTGCAATTAATAATCAGTTTCTTGTGTAAATGTATATAAATTCATGTAATCCCATAGAGGCATAAGGCATGGAAGGATATGAGAGAGCTTGCATGTTTACTTTAATCTCCATGATCTGAATAATAAGACAATCGATACTTATGCTTGGTGGACGCATCCCAACGTTTGGGTGAACCACGTGAAATAGTTGTGTTTCTTATCTGTGTGATTGTTGATTATCATATGTGAATTTTGTTTTCCGCATTTGCAATTCTAACAGGGAGCAGGGATTGAATTTGATGGGAAAATTTCCCATGTTTTCTATTTCCTTTGCCGTAATGAGGCAATTTTCCCCTTAAATATGATAAAAAATTTTGAAAAATGTCGACATTCTTTCTTAAATGCGTCAAAACGAGCATAGGAGTTGTCAATATTCTCGCGAAAAAGTTATCAAAGAGAAGGAAAACATTAGGAAATGAGTAAACAGATGGCCATTGTTTACACCCTTTGGAGTAATGATTATATAGAGTCATAAACACTATCTTGTCTTCATCGCTTACAGAATAGAA
The DNA here is from genome assembly GCA_009831015.1 of Picea engelmannii. Lineage (NCBI taxonomy): Eukaryota > Viridiplantae > Streptophyta > Pinopsida > Pinales > Pinaceae > Picea > Picea engelmannii. The sequence continues at coordinate 862,052 of ML776893.1, read as the reverse complement.
TCCACCCGATGTCGGGAGTATACTGTCATTAATACTTTACCGTTGTTCTATGCTTATTATTTATCATAGAGTATATTGGGATGATGTTGAACGTGATTCCAATCAACTCGAATTTTTAATCAGCCCTAGAAATTCGTCCCTATTAACACAATACAATGAATACTCCAAAGTGGGTGTATATTCTTTACCCATTTCCTAAAATTTTCAACGTTTCACTTCACATCTTTAAGAGAATACGTAGTATTTGCTGTTACCATATATTCTCTTATCTTTTTTGGAAATTGTAAATTACAAGTCAGTGAAGATGGTGAGATATTCACGTCTCCGCCGATTTGTCTGTCAGTGATTTTCTGAGTGCCAATATGAAAGTCTAATAGTATGTAAGTGAAAAGTCCCACATTTACTAAAAATTTAGTTGTCAAGTAGAAAGTTATAAATGGAGCCAATTTTAAACTTCTCGAGCTTTGGTATGTGGTGGATGAGTCATTTGAATTAATGATAGTCTTTAATGTCAAGTCAGTCTTAGATTCTGTAGGAAGCCTTAGTCAGTGTCGATATAAGTCCGAGTCTCTTAGCTAGTGAAGGAGGCTGAAGAGAAGCAATTGATGCATAGAGAAGAAGCATAGAGATAGAGAGAACCAACAAAAACTAAAGAGTTCAAAGAAGAATTCATTACAGCCGAAGATCATTTCTATCATTGTGTTTTGTATTTGCGCACAACACCAAAATTAATTAATATCAGGTTCTTGTGTATTGAAAAAGTTATGTCTTATTTATGATTTTATGTGCCAAGTATAGCACTGTGTTATTTCACATTCGTAAATCATTTCATTAAGTGTGTGTATTCATAGCATGCATCAAACTGGATAGTCTGTGTACTGCACAATGGTCTTGAGAACTCTATTGTGTAGTCTATTTGGTGCGCAGTATTTGAAAATACGTTGTGCAGAGTAGTTTGCATGCACTATTGATCCAACAAATAATGCCTTCAAATTGGTATCAGAACATAAGTTTTCTTTTAGCACATGTGTAGTGAATCAGATCCTCCCTTCAAATTGGTATGAGATAGGGTTCTATCAAAACAAGCTTTTTAGAGCAGAAACTTTGTTGAAAGTTAAATATGGATTCTACCTCAGACCTGCAACCTCCCACTTTTACAGGAAAGAATTATGAGATGTGGTCCTTGACCATGAAGGATTTGTTCTGAGGTCAATATGTATGGGAGATAGTCGAGAATGAGTATGGGTAATGAATAGATCAGGGAGCATATAATGCCCTCACACAAGCTGAGAAATATATCTTGAAAGATCAAATAGAGAAGGATGGAAAGGATTTGTTTTTCATACATCAAGCCATGCATGAGAGCATACTTCCAAGAGTTGCATCAACAAAGAAATCCAAGGAAGCATGGGACATATTACAAACCTCTTATCAGGGCATGGGCAAACTAAAGACTACAAAACTACAGATTCTTAGAAGAGATTTTGAAACCATGTTAATTTAAGATTCAAACATACTAGATTTATTCTACACCCACGTCATTGGACTGATAAATCATATTAAGTCTCATGGTAAAACCATAAAAGACAGAAAATTTGTTGGGAAGGTACTTAGGAGTCTTCAACCTAAATTTGATACCCTTGTTGTGACTCTAGAAGAGAGTGACGACTTGAGTCAGTTCAGTCTAGATGAAATGCAAGCTTCCCTCATCAATCATGAACACAAGTTGAATAGGTCAAATATGTCATTAGAGAATGCATTTTTTGCACAGTCATCTATAAGTCGTGGAAGAGGAAGGGGAGACAAAACTCTAGAGGTAGAGGAAGAAATTATGACAGAAGTGGATGCAGTAGCAATCCTGGAAATACTAGTGGAAGAGGTGAAAACCCAAGTACCAGCGAGTCAATTTGTCAAAGAATTGACAAATAAAATATTCAATGTCTTTACTGTAAAAAGTATGGACATTATGCATATGAGTGCATAAAGAGACAATATAATCAGTACAAGCAAAGTCAAGATCAGTCGCACATCAAAAATAACCAAGCTTGCCCTATGTTTATGGCACATGTTGTAGCTGTGACTAGCACAATAGAAATGCCTAATATAGTGTCACCAATTGAATACAATGTTGCTCAAGCAAGTACATGTGACATATGTTACTTAGATTCAAGCTACAGTAACCACATGAAAGGAAACATAGAACTGTTTTCTAGTTTGGATGAGTCATTCCAAACCAAGGTTACACTTGGAACATATATTCAAGTCACTGTCTTAGGGAAAGGTAGTATAAACATTTTAACTAGACAAGGAGAACAAAAACTTATGTCTAATGTATACTATGTTTATGATCTGAAGCATAATCTCATGAGTATAAGGAAACTGTTACAAAAAGGATACAAAATCTACATGGAATATAATCACTCTGTGATCATGGATAAATGCCCAACAGGATGTTCCCATTGACATTAAATCCAATCAAGAAGAATAATACAACGCAAACTGTTGATAAAGGTAAAAGTGCACAGTTAGACACTGCATTCACATCAGAAAGTGCACGTAGTTCCAGTGAAGAAATAGTGTGCATAGTTCTAATGAAGGAATTAGTGTGCATGTTATCAATAAAGGAGAAAATGACACACATATGAAGGCAACATTCCAATCTCAAATACAAGATGATTCCTAGTTATGGCATTTGAGATTTGGAGATTTGAATTTTGAAGGTCTGAAGCTGCTACACACAAATGATATGGTAAAAGGATTACCATTGATTGAAAAAACAAAAAGGATATGTGAAGACTACATATTTGGAAAGAAACACAGAGAATCATTTCCAGTTGGCAAGTCTTACAGAGCAAAAGATCTATTGGAAATAGTACACTCAAACATTTGTGGACCAATGCAAACTCAATCTATAGGAGGTAATACTTATTTTCTAACATTCAATGATGATTTATCACGAAAGACATGGATTTATTTCCTAAAGAATAAATCTGACGCATTGGGTTGTTTTCAATAGTTTAAATCATTGTGGAAAAACAAAGTGGTTTTTACATCAAGTGTCTAAGAATGAACATAGGAGGAGAATACATTTCAAGAGAATTTCAAAACATTTGTAAAGTTCATGGAATCTACATGCAATTTACTGCGCAATACACAACACAACAAAATGGGGTCGCATAAAGAAATAACTTAATCATCATGGAAATGGCGCATAGTATGTTTATAGCCAAACATTTTTCAAATGAATATTGGGATGAGGCATTGGAAAATGTAGTATACATCTTGAACAAATGTCCAAAAAATAGTGTGAAGAATAGAGTTTCTCAGGAAGCCTGGACAAGTTCAAAGCATAATGCAACACACTTAACATTTTTTGGTTGCGTCGCATACGCACATGTACCATATGAACTGAGAAGGAAGCTGGACAACAAAGGACATAAATGTATATTTGTTGGGTATTCCGAAGAGACAAAATGATACAATATGTATGACCCTATCTCAAGAAAAGTCATAATCAGTCACGATGTTAAGTTCGTGGAGAATGAAGCATGGGATGGAACCATAGCAAATACAATAAAAAATGTTGACACAATGGAGCATGATGACACAGAAGATGAGGTGTTTCAAACACCATGCATAGGTCAGTGCGCAGTCCTGTCTACACCTGGCACTAGGATGCAAATTACTATGCATAATACTCCAGTAAGATCAATAGTTGCGCAGTCTACACCTAGAGCGCAACAAACACCAACAAGAAGTCCAATAAGTTCTACATCTCCAGATCCAACTTTAGCGAGTATGCTACCAAGAAATACAAGAAGTTTGTGCGACATCTATAATGAAGACACAACAAATTCTTTTTTAGTTTTTTCTTTGTTTTCACAAATAGATGATCCATTAACCTTTGAAGAAGCTGTCAAAGAGGATGTATGGGAATAATCAATGGATGAATAAATCAGATGCATAGAGAACAATCAAACATGAAATTTGGTACCTGAAGACAAGGATATTATAAGTGTCAAGTGGATTTATAAAACCAAGCAAGATGTAGAAGGAAATGTACAAAAGTACAACGCAAGGTTAGTTGCAAGAGGCTTTACACACCAACCTGGAATTAATTACAATGAAACATTTGCACTAGTGGCGAACATGGACACAATCAGAACCATGCTAGCTATTTCCGCACAGTACAAATGGTCAGTTTATCACATGGATTTAAATTCAACATTCTTGAATGGAAACTTAGAAGAAGAAGTATATGTGGAACAACCACAAGGTTATGAGGTTCTAGGATAAGAAGATAAATTATACGTATTGAAGAAATCACTATATGGTTTAAAACAAGCTCGAAGATCTTGGTATAATCACATAGATTCTTATCTCACACGGAATGGATTTTAGAGAAGTGAAAATGAGCCAACACTATATATCAAATCAAATCAACAAGGTAATGTGTTAATTGTTTGTTTATATGTGGATGATTTGATATTTACAAGTGATTTTGGCATAGAAGAATTCAAGACAGTCATGAAGGATGAATTTGAAATGACTGATTTGAGGCTTATGATATATTCGTTGGGAATATAAGTGTACCAATCCAAAACTTGCATATTTATCTCACATTTCAAGTATGCATATGAAATATTGAAAATATTCAATATGGTGAATTCAAAAGCAGCACCAACACCTCTCATAACGAGATTGAAGCTAAGCAAGGAAGATAAAGGGTCCAAAGTGGATCCCACACTATTTAAAAGACTGGTAGGGAGTCTTATTTATCTAATAGTGACAAGACCTGACATTATGTATGGAATGAGCCAAATTTAAAGGTTCATGGATACTCTAAAAGAATCACATTGGAAGGCAGGAAAGAGAATCCTGAGATATGTGAATGGAACAAAAGATTTTGGATTTAAGTACTCCTCTTCAAATGATTTCAGACTCACTGGATATAGTTACATTGATTGTGGAGGAAGCATAGATGACAAAAAAAGAACCTTTGGGTACACATTTATTTTTGGAACGTATATGATATCATGTGCATCAAGGAAGCAACCCATAGTGACACTTTATTTAACAAAAGCATAGTACGTCGTAGCTACAAGCGCAGCTTGTCAGGAAGTATCGATGAGAAGGATGTTAAAATATTTGTTGCGGGAACAACATGAAATAACTACAATTTTCTGTGACAACAATTCAGCTATCATGTTATCAAAGAGTCATGTGCTTCACAAGAAAACCAAGCACATTGATACAAGGTATCATTTCATCAGAGAATTGGTGAATAACAAAGAAATCTGTTTAGAATTTTGCAGCTCAAAAGAATAGGTCACAAACATTTTTACAAAGTCTTTAGCAAGAGATGCATTTCAGCATTTGCGCAGTAATTAAAGTCTGCGCAGTAACAGATGAGTGACAATAAAATGAAAATTCAAATTTTTGATGTAATCTTCTTTTGTAATCCCACAAACTTATAATTATGGGGGAGTGTTGGAAATTATAAATTACAAGTCGATGAGATCTTTAGGTCTCCGCCGATTTGTCTGTCAGTGATTTTGTGACTAGTTTGTCAATCATCCGAAATGACAGTGTGATAGTATGTAACTGCAAAGTCGCACATTTACTCAAAAGACAGTCGACAAGGAGGAAGTTATAAATGGAGTCAATTTCTATCTTCTTGAGCTTTGTTATGTGGTTGAAGAGTCATTTGAATTAATGACAGTCTTTAATGTCAAGTCGGTCTTAGCTTCTGTAGGAAGTCTTTGTTAGTTTCTATATAAGTCTAAGTCTTTTAGTTAGTCGAGGAGGCTGAAGAGAAGCGGTTGATGCATAGATAAGAAGAAGAGCGGTAGAGAGAACCAACAACAACTCAAGAGTTGAAAGAAGAATTCATTAGAGCCGAAGCTCATCTGTGTCATTCTATTTTGTATTTGCGTACAACGCCGAAATTAATCAATATCATATTCTTGTGTATTGACAAAGTTCTGTCTTATTTATGAGTTTATGTGCTAATCGTAGCACCATGTTATTCCACATTCATAAATCATTTCATTAAGTGTGTATTCACAGCTCCGCATAGTGGTCTTGATCCAACTGATCGTCCCTTTAAATTGGTATCAGAGCATAAGTTTTCTTAGAGCACCTCCGCAGTGGATCGGATCATGCCTTCAATCTTTTCATGGCAATATGTTATGTTCCCCACTACAAAGTGGATCACACCCGTGCCAACCTTTACAATAAAATTTGTATTAAGAAATTTTTAGAGGACACAATTCAATTATGATGAGTCTGAAGTGGGTGTATATTGTTTACCCATTTCTAAACTTTTCAGTGTTTCAGTTTACATTTTTACGATAACACACACTATTTACTGTTACCATATATTATCTTATCTTTTTGTTGTAATATTTGCCACATTTTGTTTTTCTTCCAGCGTAATCCTCATTTTATCTGCATTTATTCCTTGCCGCTGCTTTACTCGCTATTGTAAGAGTGAAAAGTGGATCAAACCTGTGCCAACGTTGACAAGAAAAATTGTTACAATAATTGTTTTAAAGAGAAAATTAAAATATCAAAAATATCAACAAACACGTGTGCCAACCTTTAAAAGGAATATTTTTTAACAGTTTTTTATAGGACAATAAAATATAAAATATAATCAATAAACCAAAGCGATCTTATATTGCAAAAATAAGATTCATCTTAACATAAAAAAAAAAAAATAGTTTATGTACTTGTTAATTCATTCCTCTACGTTTCACCCTGATGTGAACTGAGGTGTCAATTTGTGCATTGATCATGTATCGCCCATGAACATACGACACCAATTGAAAGGATAATGGACTGGAACCGATAGATACCATTTTTTCAATATGTGGGAATTGTCTGAGTGAATTATCTGAAATTTGCGGGGATGGAAGGTTTCCTACGCTCTCAGAGGAAGCTCATCGAAGTGAAAGGGTTGCTGGACGTAGTATTGGGAAAGGAAGTAATGTGAAGGTTGATATTGTGCGAACAAATGGTTACTTCCAGGTAAGAGCGCTGGGAGGCAATTCATAAATAGAGCAAGGTACTAATCAAGTAGCCTACTGTACACAAATTTTTTACAAATGCTTGCATTTAAGAAAATGTTCGTTCAGGCAATGGTTAACGTTGACTTATAGATAAATTACCCATGATACATACTTGACAGGAAAAACAAATCCGAGAACATTGACAATTTCACTGAATAGACAAGTACAAAATGATTAACATTCTCTTTTACTAGTTAGTTAGTGATAGAACTGATTTTTCTCCCTATTGAAACTATATAGGTACTATAACCAGTGTAAATACAATGGGTTTTACTTCTACTATTATCTTCCATCAATTGTTCATTTTTCATGTTATTTTCATCTCAATCACACATATATAATGGAAGTATTATCTTCCATCAATTATTCATTTCCCATGGTTTTTTTCACCTCAATCACACATACATAATGGAAGGAGTCGTTCCCCTTTATGGAATAAATGGATAGAATTCCAGTCCTGAAAGAGATAAGCTTTCCAAAACTTTATATATTCATTTAATTGAATGCAATTAATTACATTTCAAAATTTGTTTTTGTATTTCTTAAAATTTAGTTTAAAATGGATTTACATTTATTTAATTTATTTTAGATTTATAAAATATATATATATTTATATGAAAACATGTAGTATATTAAATTATAAATCACCTTATTATTATGATTCTATTAATATAAATAGAAATTAAATACATAATAAAAAAACCACCTCATATTACATAAAAATTAAATACATAATAAAAACAATTTACATTATCAAACAAAATTATTATTATGATTTTATTGATAAAAATAAAAATTAAATACATAAAAAAACACTTCATATAACATTAAAATTTACATCACAAGACAAAGTCATGAATAAAAATTAAGCACATAATAAAAACACCTCATGTAACATTGAAATTTACATCACAAAACAATGTCAAATACAAGACAATGTATTAAGTTGTATTTATAGTTTTTTCATATAGACAATATAGTGGACTAGTTCTTCTTTGTATTCCATCTAATGCAATGTTATAGAGGTGCTATGAACAATATAATATTTAAACACTCTCTCTCTAATGTTTACTAGAGGGAATAATATTAATAATGTATTTCTTTGTTGTTGATCTAATTTATATTCATGTTGGTTATGTTTTATTTTTGTTTCCAATTTATTTATGTTTTCATTTTCATATTTCATAATTTACAAAAAAATATTGGATGTATAAATTTGAGTGGTTAAAAAGACCAAAACATAGAACACTTACACAAGGTACTTTCCAATTATTCATTTCTTCATCTTAATACACCATTATCTTTAGGCTTTATTTATGGTTGAGGTTCAATTTTGAAATTTTAATTCCATTTTTTTACTTTTAAAATTTTTATTACTAATGTCTATACAAAACTAAATAAATTTATAAGAATATATCACTTTCTAATGATTATTAAGATACGTTTTCATGTACATCACTCATCACGATGTTAAACTCCCCTTTATAAACATTTGAACACTCTACAATTACCGTATATGTAAATAATAAGCCCAATTACATTTTTTTCAAATAAAAGAACAATACTATTTCCCCTTTATAAACATTTGAACACTCTACAATTACCGTATATTTACAATAATAAGCCCAATTACATTTTTTTCAAATAAAAGAACAATACTATTTTTTTGTTTTTAGTTAATTATCTAAATTAATATTATGATCATGTCCATCATTTAGATTTAAACATTATTTATGGGATTAAATATACTTCCAACACTTTATTTTTCATTATTTTTTTTTTTTTAATTTAAAATATTACCTATTCAATTGCAAATACTTTTAATACAACCACCTATAACACTAATTTGATAAAATTGATAAAATGAATTAATATGTAAATGTCATAACTTGAATTTGATTTAAATATATAAATTTATTTATGAAAATTTATATCAACCATTAAACATGCACTCCCACTCAAACGACCTATGACATTGATTGACAAAATGAATCTCAATATCAAAATTTACATCATTTAAATACATAAATTTATTTTATCTTTTCTTTTATGTATGCGAACTTATTAAACATGCATTCATATTCAAACGTTGTTTTTTTAAACATTATTTTTTTATAACACTAGATAGTATTTTTATTCAATGTGACCTTTCAGTTTTCACCAAAGCATGTATCTGTAAAATTTACATCATTTAAATACATAAATTTATTTTATCTTTTCTTTTATGTATGCGAACTTATTAAACATGCATTCATATTCAAACGTTGTTTTTTTAAACATTATTTTTTTATAACACTAGATAGTATTTTTATTCAATGTGACCTTTCAGTTTTCACCAAAGCATGTATCTGTATGATTTTTTCCACATATTTACTTCAAATCCGATAATAAATTGTTAGAAATGTAGATTAAGTGATTATTTCTATATGATAAAGTGCCACAAACCTTTTTTTTAGCATACTCAAAAAAAAGATTTTAAGAAACAAGAAGTAATGATTTCAAACATATTTCTGTCCCGAGATTAAAAAAATTAATTTAGTAAACACCCAAAGCAAATATCCAAATCAATAAAAATAGATATACCTCCCATATTCTTGTTAAACGTTGTGCAGCTATGCACATGGACATCTTTTCTCCTTCGAAAACACTACCTATTTCATGGCCGCGCTCTATCTTTCCATCTGTAGTTCGACGCACGTGGGATCTACGCTCTCGGTTTTATCCCCTTCAACCATCTGCCACACAGAAATTCTTCATCACAAGAAATCCGCGGTCTATCTTTCCATCTGCATCTCGACGCACGTTGGTTCTACGCTATCGGTTTATCTCTTTCAGCCATCGACCACACAGAAATTTTTCACCGGAAGAAATCCTTCCTCAGAAGTGGTGAAACAGTTGACAATGGTACCTCCAACTCTCGTTCATTAAAGAAAATCCGGATCTCATATTCTCATCCTTTTCTGGATTAGCGCACATATCGCGAACAATAGTTTTATTCTGTATAGACGATTAGCATTTGAAGGCACTAGTATTCGTGGGCTCTAGTGAGGCAGTCAAGCTCAGGTTAACTCTGATACTACGATAAAAAATAGAAGACATATAATACATGATGGTCCACTGAGATTTACAACACCAGATCATATAGGTCAATATCACACAGAAGACAATGCATTAGAAATCATTAAACTACATTTCTAGAATTTTACAATAAACTGTATTTATAGAGTTTCACAATAAGAGTTTATAAAATTTCACAACAATAATTTCTACTGTAGATAAAATTTCACAACAAGCATCTGGAGTGTCTGTTTTAGACTTTCACAACACGCATCTGGAGTGTCTGCTTTAGAGTTTTTCTGCACACAACTCAGTACTCAGCTAGTCCAAGGTAGTCCATTTAATACAATGTTTTAGACTTGTGGACTACCTGTTAGACGATCAAGTTGAGATCGCGATTTCCTGCGCGATTTTCTCCATCATTTTGTCCGCGATTTGCTCCTCTGATTGAGCAAATCGTTCCTTGATTGATTAGTTAACTGCAGATTAGTTTTCTTCTTGTTTTCATCAA
>ML776893.1:816708-838098 GCA_009831015.1 Picea engelmannii | reverse complement strand
TTCGATTAGGCATCTGGCTTGCAGATCCTTGTGCTGAAGTTCTTTGTACGCCTTCAGGGCGTCAGCTGATAGAGCGGTAAGGGCGGTCGCTACGAGCGTTATGAACTCGGACTCCACCACGTCCCATACCTCATTAAGAAGAATAACGATCTTCATCTTGTGTGGCCACAGACTGTAATTGGTGCCGGTCAAGATCGGGGCCGGCATGTTCTTCAGAAAGTTTGCCATCTCGTAAAAATTACAAACTTTCGTTCTCCACTCTGTGAAGGAACGAGCTCCTTTTGATCCGTGGATGGATCGTGGCGCTTTCCACTCTGTGAAAAGACTTACCGGTATCCACGCATGTACCTCTACGCTCAAACCTTACGGTATCCACGCATGCAATCTTTAGCAGAATTAAACTCACGCTGAATATTTTCTCACGCCCTCCAATGTTTTCCACGCGTAAACACAGGAATGTCCATGGATATTCTCGCTCACGAATCTTTCTGCGAGAAGTTCGCACCCCACGTTCACTCCGGCTGCGGGAATTTTTCAAAAATTCTATGCGTGCAGTTCGCACCCCACGTTCACTCCGACTGGGGGAATTTTCCAAAAATTCTATGCGTGAAGGACGAGTAGTATTCCCCCGCACCCTTGCAGAGGAGAGACTTGCGAACGTCTACAATGTTCGCACCTCACTCCCGCGGCTCTGATACCATGATAGAATATGCAACGCAAAAAGAATCGAAATATACAAGGAGAAAGTGAAAGGGCTTGATTCTACAGCCGTCTAACTATTCACACGAATGTATATATTTACAATGGTTTACCATCATGCGTAAAAGCATGAAAACTCAACTAAAGCGGACTTATTGCCAACATGCAATAGAGTCGAAGATAGAATAAAACTCTAACTTGGTAAAAGTAGAAAAGCCGTAAAAGCTACTAAAGTTTAACTGGACTTAACTTAGACTGTTAACTAAACTTGCATGTATAGTGAGTAATTACTATTTCTAACACCACCATGAATATCTGTAACGAGTAAACATTAATAACCTCAATGCTCCCTTGCAGTTTCACTAATCTTGGGTTCTTTCTTGTCAGGTTTTCTTGGAACAATCTTGTAAAAAAAAGTATGATAAGCGTCTTGCTGAGGAGAAGCGGAGGAGGTTTTTCCTCGGAATTGTACTGATAACAAAGAATTATTCCGCCTGTTGGAGGAGAGTAATCAGCTCAGAAGAATTATTCCACCTGTTGGAGGCGAGTAAGCAACTCAGCTTGTACTTAGTTTGGAACTTCCATTGCAGCTCAAGCCACAGAGCTCCGGACATAGTTGCTTGGGATTCAACTAGCAGGTAAGTACAGAAGGGGTATGCCAGGTTGCTTTGGTGGCGAAGGTTTGCATGGTGGCGTAGATGGCAGGTTTGCATGGCGGCTTTGGTGTCAGCATTAGATCAACTCACTATGGACTATGCATTGTTGCAAAGAGATTCAATCTTTAACATTTAACGTTAAGAAGTAATGCTAGAGTTATTTCTAGCATTACTTTGTTGGACAAAAACCACTACACTATGAAAATGCATGCTTTAAATTTATAGCATTACTTTGTTTTGAAAAAACCACTATGAAAATGCATGCTTTAAATCAACATGGATTAAGCTATCTACTCCCTCCGCCTCCGGAAGAGGCCAAATAAGACCTCCATCTTACGACTTAGGATAAAAACTTGGGATAAAAATGCATAAGTGTAGTTTAAAATTTTTATGGATTTGCCAAAACTTAGGGTAATAGACTAATAATTCATTGGTTTGTTGGTTTGCCTCGAAATTTAATAAAAATAAATAAATTATAAGAATTTTAAATTATAATCTGTCAAAATTTTTCATTTGAATCAGATGCGGTTCTTTGATGGATCTTAGGTTCACCGTATCATACATTTGAGCTCTGTTCAAAAGAAAAGTAAAATATATTTTTATGGATCTTAGTTTCACCGTATCAAACATTTGAGCCATCTTCAAAAGAAATATAAACATTATTGAAGGTGGCCGAGCAAAACCACCATTTTCCCGCTCAGTGATTTCAGGGTGCATTCAAAAGCTTATTCAAACATGCTAGACATTAATATTCATACAAATAACAAGTTGCTAGAGATACAAAATTGTCTCCTTAGTGTTATTCCAAATTATCACACTTTATTAAAGTTGCTACCTCTTGAATACGGCCGAATGTCGGAAATTTAAAAAAGTTAATCGGATTTGGCTATGCCGTTGAAGAAAATATTAGAAGAAACAAAAACGAAAAGGAGAATAAGGGCTTCAATTAAACAATGTGGAGGGCATTCGGATTTCATTTTGACAACAAAAAGATTATTAAAACATAATAAAAAGGCTATTCAAACATCATAGACAGTAATATTCATTAAAAGAACAAGTTGCTAGACATACAAAATTGTCTCTTATGCGTCATTCCCAATTATCACACTTTAACTTTAAACTTTATTAAAGTTTCTAGCTCTTCAATACGGCCGAATATTGTCGGAATTTAAAAAAGATAATCAGATTTGGTGATCCCCTTCACGCAAATATGAGACGAAACTAAAAGAAGACGAGAAAAAGGGATTGAATTAAATATTGTGAAGGGGATTCCAATATCAAATCGACCAACAAAATTACACATCAACCAGGATTATCGTAGGATTTGTTCCATACAAAAATTGTGTTTTGAAAATGATTGGATGGTGTTAATAGGGACAAATTTCTAGGGCTGATTAAAAAATCGAGTGGATTGGATTGACATTAAGCATGATACCAATATAATGTGTCCTAAATAATAAGCATCGAACAACGGTAATGTATTAATGACAGTATACTCCCGGCATTAGGCACAGATTCTATTGAGCAAGTGGCATTAGGTCAAATAGTGTATATTGTTACTTATAACTGTAACCTCAACAGTAGCTGACTGTACACTGTCAGCTGTTTTGGCCAGTTGTATGAGTTTGTTAGGATGTAAGTCTCTGCATAGTGTCTGGAGAGCAGGAGAGCAGCCTAATCTTAAAACCAAAAGAACATAGCTTACATTGTCTCGAAATAAGCTCAAAAGATCGTTGAAGACAACAAGTGGGAGAAAGCAAAGCTGCAGAAAAACTAAACACTTAAAGATTCGTGAGCATTTAAAGAATTCGTGAAATTCTTTAGCATTTAAAAATTAGTGAAATTCTTTCATCAAAAAAAAATTTGCAAAAACAACAAATGACAAGTAACAACAACAGTAAGATCTTGTAAAAACAGATCTGAGCCATTAATCAAAATCTGCTCATTCTTGTTTCCAATTTCGTCTTCTCTATATTATCTTCTTTGCTTCTCATTTTGTCATATATGACTATATATTATCATTACTCCCAAGCGGTGTAAACGATAGCCGTTTGTTTACCCATTTCCTAATGTTTTCCTTCTCTCTGATTACGTTTTCACCACTACGCAATCATCTGTATATGTGGTTGTCATATATATCCTCTTATGTTCTCCGTACTTGTTTGTTAAATTGTTGTTCAGGTTTCGAAATATTTGTTTATTGGCTTCGAATGTCATGGCATTGTCTTGTCATGTTGGTGTTGTGCTGTTTTGGATCGAGATTTTGTAGAATTTTGTATACGGTCCAGACTAACGGAAATCTGGCCTATACGCTTGTCCTAGAACGGGATTCCAATATCAGATCGACAAACAAAATTAAATATCAACGAGGCTTAGTAGCATTTGTTCATTATAAAAATTGTGTTTTGAGATTGATTATATGGTGTTAATAGGGACGAATTTATTGGTCTGACTAGGAAATCGATCGGATTAGATTGACCTTCAGCTGCAGCGAAATATAATATCTGATAAATAATAAGCATCTTGCAACGTTAAAGTATGAATGGCAGTATATTCCCGTCATTTGGCCGATTCTGTTCGGCAGGCGGCGAATTCTAGATAATGTATATTATGGTTACTCCCAAGTGGTGTATATTGTTTACCCATTTCATAAAGTTTTGAGTGTTTCAGTTTACGTTTTTAAAAGAATACGGTGTATTTGCTGTTATCATATCTCCTCTTCTCTTTTTTCCTGGTAACACGTTCTGTTTTTCTCTAACCCTAACAGAATATGTAACCCTAACACAATAAATAAAAGTAAAAAACCCAAAAATTATTTAAGATTTTTCAATTTTATAGGCTGTAAACTCCAACAATTATAATCATAATCGTTGTTACTTTACCATAACTTATTAAGCATACTATAACTTGTACACCTATTGACAATGGTTACATTTATAATCATAATTGTTGTTACTTTACCATAACAAAATACCATAACTTATTATGCCGAAAGCATACACCTATTGATAATGGGTATATTTAATAGGTTTTTAGTTCTTAATACTTTTTCTAGGGATTAAATATGCCTAGAATATTCTTAGTTGTCACAATAAATGAATCGCTCTGATTTCATCCATTAACTTCAGAGCTGTTATAAAGACATCAGTTTATATGTTTACTTTTTTACATTTACCTAATCATGTTTAAAAATTACTGTGTTCACTAATTTATTACCACGTCTACCTCATTAAAAAATATTAAAATATTCACACAAAGTGGTGGCTGGCTTTTGGTGACCACTTTTCTGTAGTGGCATCACCAGCAATCACCACTCAGGGATTTTGTTTTAATATACCTTTCAGCGTTAATCAACCACATAATTATAGCTGTGCTAATTTAACTTATTTCAATTTTATAGGTTGAAAACCACGAACAAAACAATTAATTAATCAATTATTGTTACTTGAATACTTAACAAGATCTCCATTTATTTTTACTGCTCTCTATTTATTATCTACTACACCATAAAACTGAAAATTGCTTTAGAGCTTCCCAACTTAAAAAAAAATAGTTATTACAAAATATTTTCACTCAAATTTTAAAAATATCAATAAACTAACGCAAGCTTATATTGCAAAAATAAGATTCATTCGAGCATCAAAAAGGTTTAGTTTGTGCACGTGTTAATTCATTCCTCTGTGTTTCACCGTGATGTGAGTTAAGGTGTCAATTTCTTTTTGATTTACTTTGTGTACTTCTTAATTCATTCCCCTATGTTTCACCGTGATGTGAACTGCGGTGTCAATTTGTGCACCAATCATGTATCGCCCATGAAGGTATGACTTGAATTGAAAAGATGATAGATACTGTTACCCATAGATACCGTTCTTTCAAGATGTGGGAATTGTCTCAGTGAATTATCTGAAATTTATGTGTATGGAAGGTTTTGTTCGCTCACGGAAGTGAAAGCGTTGCTGGCCGTGGAATCGGGAAATGAACGTTGATGTTGTGGGAAGAAATGGTTAGTCCAGATAAGAGCGCTGGGAAACAATTCATTGTTAGAGAAAGGCACTAGTCAGGTAGCCAACTATACCATAAACCTTTTATAAATGTTTTCATTAAAATATAGTCCATTCAGGGAATGGTTAACGTTGACATATGGATATTTGATCCATGATACATACATGATAGGAAATACAAATTTTGAGCACATTGACAATTCCACTGAATAGACAGTGTAACATAATGATTACCATTAGTTTTTAGAAGTTACTTCGTGCTAGAACTCAATTTTCTCGTGCTGGAGCTCATTTTTCTCCCTGTTCAAACTGACTTGTACTATAACCAGCGTAAATACAATGGGTTTTATTTCTATTATTATCTTCTCTCAATTATTCGTTTCCCAAGTTCTTTTTCCCTTGATGCGCTGACACATACATAAAGGAATGAGTCGTTCCCCTTTCTCGAATAAATGGATGGAATTCAACAGTGATGAAAGGGGATAAACTTCTCATATATACAGAAGTTTTTCATATTCCTGTTTAATTCTGTACTATAAATTAAAGAAAATGATAAAAATTACACATTAAAATAAAAATAAAAAAGTTACACTTCAAAATTTTCTATCTCCTGGTATTTTATAAGTTTTATATGTTCATATTTAATTCTGTGTTATAAATTAAATTAATGAAAAAAACTATATTTCAAAATTTTATCCTTTGTCTTTTATAATAAAAAAAACGAGTTTAAATTAGATTTAAATTGATTTAATATTTTTAAATATTATCAAATATATAAAACATCTGTAAAGTAACTTGTTACTATTTATAAAAAAAAATTCATAATACAAAAAAAAATTTGATGGTACATTGAGATTTATATCCCAAGCCCACACAAGACAAGGTCAAATAGAAATCATTGTATTAAAATGTATTTGTAGATTTTTAATGTACACAACATGGTGTTTAGTTATGTTATATATTTCATTTAATGCAATGCTCTACAATTTCTATTAAAAATATTATTATTTAAACATTAACCCTTAATGTTTGTTAGAGATAATTAAATTAAGAGTGTATTTTTTTTTGTTGATCTAGTTTATTTTCATGTTGTCGGTTATTTTCTAATTTGGTTATGTATTCATCTTTTTTTCCAATTTAGTCATGTGTTCATCCTAATGTGTCATTATCTTTAGGCTTTATTCTTTTTTTAGCTTTCCATTCCATTATTTTTTATTTGCAACAGGATCATTGTTGATATCCATACCAAAATAAATACATCTATTGTAATACTTAAGTACATCTATTGTAATACTTAGTTGCTAGCAATTAACCCTAGAGTTCTTTAGGAAACCATTTCAACTACATGAATCATCAACATGTTAGAATCCCTCTTTATCACAACTTGGTCCAAACATTTGAACATTCCTAGATTAAGATTAGTTTCTCTCCTTAATCAAAGATCTATCATCTCCAACACATCAAACTAGCATCAAGTACTTAGTGGTTAATTCCACTACTTGGTATGACAACCTCCACCTTGTACCTACTTAGTGGTTGATTCCACTACTTGATAAGAAAACATCTACCTTGTACTTACTTAGTGATTAATTCCACTACTTGTTACAAGAGCCTCCATCTTAAACCTACTTAGTGGTTAATTTCACTACTTGATAAGTATGTACTTAATGGTTATTTCCACTACTTATACAAAAACATCTACCTTATACTTAATTGGTGGTTAATTCCACTACTTGATACTTACCATGATTCATTTCACTACTTAATAGGACAACCTTAAATCCACTACTTGATACTACATCCTCTCATAACACACAAAGAAATCACATCATCTAACTATATTATAACTATATTATAAGCCATTGTGCTACAACATGAATGTGTGAATAATAAGTATTAAAAGTAAGATTGGAAATAAGACCTCCGTATGATTATATTTTACAACATGTGCCAATGGATGAAATATGCTTTCATCATTTAATAGGTGATACAACAATATAACGAGTTATATTCACTTCAAATACTACAACAACACTTTTTTCCATTTTTTTAGTGGGTTAAAAAGTGAGTTGTTAAAAACCTCTGTAAATAAAATCAAGTATGATTTTAAAAGTATAAATTTATTTTAACTTTTAATTTATTATTAATTTAAACTTACAAACTTATTTTCCCTTTTAAATTTTAATAAACCATCAAACATATCCACTCCCACTCATTTTTGTTTTTATATATAATAAAATTAAGTAATATTTTTATTCAATGCGACCCTCACTTTTTC
This sequence comes from Picea engelmannii, assembly GCA_009831015.1. Taxonomy (NCBI): domain Eukaryota; kingdom Viridiplantae; phylum Streptophyta; class Pinopsida; order Pinales; family Pinaceae; genus Picea; species Picea engelmannii. Next base: position 830,464 of record ML776893.1, on the reverse strand, counting down.
CCCAAAGCATGTATCGACCACTTTAAGAGACGAAGACCTTTTAACTCCACTAACTTCCCCATGGAAAAATCTGTCACGATTAAATCCAACTTATCATATGCAGTGACCAACAATTGTCACAGAATAAGAACAAGTCCATCACTTAAAAGTAGATTTTGATAGACATTATTGGTTCAAATCATAACCATATCGCATCGAATTACCACCCAGACAAAGCAAATATCCAAATAAATAAAATTAGATATACCTCCCATGCCCTTGTTAAACGTTCTGCAGCTATACACATGGACATCATTTCTCCTTCCAAACTACACTACTATTTCATGGCCGCGCCCTATCTTTCCATCTGTATCTAGACGCACGTGGGTTCTACACTGTCGGTCTTATCTGCTTCAGCCATCTGCCGCAGAGAAATACTTTATCACAAGAAGTCCATCACAAGTGTTGAAACAGTTGACAATGTTACCCAAAGAGGAGACTCCAACTGTCGTTCACTAAAGAAAATCCGGATCTCATATTCTCATAATTTGCTGGATTAGCGCACATATCAAGAACATCAGTTTTATTGTGTGTGGACAATTAACATTTTAAGGTACTAGTATTCGTGGGCTCTTTAGTGAGGGAGTCCAGCTCGGCTTAACTCTAATACTACCATAAAAAAAATAGAAGACATAGAATACATGATAGTCCACTTAGATTTACAATACCAGACCATATAGGCCAAGATCACACAGAAGACATTGCATTAAACTGTATTTATAGAATTTCGCATTTAACTGTATTTGTAGAGTTTCACATTTAACCGTATTTATAGAGTTCGCAACAAGAGTTTATAAAATTTCACAACAAGAATCTCGCAAGAATCTGGAGTGATTGCTTCAGAGTTTTTCTGCACACAACTCAGTACTCAGCTACTCCATCTAGACAATTTAATACAATGTTCTAGAGTCGTCCACTACCAACACAATAATACTAATAATATACAATACGACTGTTCTAACATGTAATCCTTTAAATGATATAAGGATTGTCATTTAAAAACTGTAACATGTAATCTTTTAAATTATATAAGGAGTGTGAGTTATAAACTGTCAAAATGTTTAATTCGACTCATGCTGTTAAGATTTCAATTTTTATTGATCTTAGGTTCACCGTATCACACATTTGAGCCATGCTCGAGAAATGAACAAACAATATTGAATATCTCCTAGCAAAACCACCATTTTTCCACTCACAGATCTTACGGTGCGTTCAAAAGGTTATTGAAACATCTTAGACATTAATATTCATACAAATAAAAACGTTGCTAGACATACAAAATTGTCTCTTCTTTCGTGTCATTCCAAATTATCACACTTTTTAAAGTTTCTAGGTCTTGTATACGGCCGAACGTCGGAAATTGAAAAAAATAATCGGATTTGGTTATGTCATTGAAAGAAGAAACAAAAAAGGAGACCAGAAAGGGGGCTTCAATTAAATAATGTGGACGGGATTCCAATATCAAATTGACGATCCAAAAGGTTATTCAAGCATGTTAAGCAGTAATATTCATTAAAATAACAAGTTGCTAGAGATACAAAATTGTCTCTCATGGGTCATTCCCAAGTATTACACTTTAAAGCTTTATTAAAGTTTATAGCTCTTGAATACGGACGAATATTGTCGGAATTTAAAAAAGATCTCCTGCTACCAAATGTTCGAAAAAACTAAAAAGAAGACGAAAAAAGGGCTTCAATTAAACAGTGTCAAGGGGATTCCAATATTAAATAGGCAAACATAATTGCACATCAACGAGGATTATCGTAGGATTTGTTCTTGACAAAAGATAATGTGTTTTGAAAATGATTGTATGGTCTTAATTGGGACGAATTTCTAGGGATGATTAAAAAAACTGGCTGATTGGATTAACGTTCAACTCCATCGCAATATAAAGCATTAAAGACAGCATACTCTCGACATTGGACGGATTTTATACGGCCAGGGGTGAAGTAAAGATGGTGTATATTACGAGACATCCATTATCTAACATATTACTTTACAGGGCGCGTCTGTTAATGAATGAGCCTTAGGGCTTTGCTATTCTTCTTCTCCGAGGGCATTTTTCTGTGCATTTATCATTGCTTGTAGATCCGTCGGATCTGGTTCCTGAAATCCATTAATTACGGCTTCACAACAATCTTCAAACCTTTAGACCGAGGAAATTTTTAATCTTAATAAACTATACATTATAGTTTTTATTATCAGTTAAAACTGGACCTCGTGCAAGGGCTGGACTGTTGGTAGACGCCATGAATCTTCGGTTGACAATAGGCTCTCTCCTTTCTGGCTTAGATATTGACGAAACCTGCTATCGAAATAGGCAAAAACCCAAAAGTTTTTATGCTTGGATGCTCCCTGTCCAGAGCTGGACGCTCTTTGTCCATCTCTGGACGCGCGTTGTGCACTATCGTGGCTGCGTCCGTGTTCTTCTGGATGCCCTGTATACACGGACAGGGGAGCGTCCGTCTACAAAAACCGATTTTTTTAAGAGTTTTTCCCTCGGCCTTTTGCACCAGAACGCGAGGAAGATTCTCCTCTTCCTGCTGTGAATGAACCAAGCCCCCAAAACGCTCTCCAACAGTATGCAAATGCTCTCCAATCTTCGAAGAGTCTTAATCTAGCTCTGACATCATGTTGAAGATTGAGCAGAGGCAGGCATTCAAAAAAAAAAAAAAAAGTATATGCAGACAAAGCAACTCTTGAACAGTTAAGACGTGAAATTGAAATTGCAAAATACAAATAATTATCTACAGCACTTCATCCTTCAACAATTTAATAAATGCAAATTTACCTAATCTTTTCTATACATTTATGATGCCTATCCTCTGGTGAAATAAATATCCTCTCGTGAAATAAATAATGAAAAAATTACTCCATTTAACATGCAACAGTTCAATCATTAATGAATTGCATGTAGAGTTTTTTTTTTTAAAGTAGAGATTTTGAATATTAAGTTGCATGCATGCATGATATAAGCTGAGAACAGACATAGATTGAGTAGGATCAGTGGTATCCGAAGGCAGAGCAACAAAACGTTGCATATCCTTGATGATTTTTTTGCAGAGACTAAATTGCAGCGATGGAGAATCCGCTGGCAGAGACCTACCTCAACGAAGCCAACAGGTTAGATGGCTCAAACTTCATTAACTGGAAATTCAAGATGCAGACGCTCATGGAGGGCTATGGTGTCTCGAACATTGCGAATGGAACCGAACTGAAACCTATTGCGGGTGTAGGTGCGACAACAGTGGTAGGAGGTGCGACAACATTGGTAGGAGGTGCGACAACAGCACAGATCCAAGACTGGGAGAAGCGCAAAAAAAAGGCAAAGGTATTGTTGCGCATGTCAGTTAAAGATAGCATAATTCCACATATTAGAGACGCTAGAACTTCTGCTGCAACATGGACAGCTCTTAAAACATTGTATGAAACTAGCAACACAAATCACATTTTGTTCCTGAAAACTAAATTGCTAGGCATTAAGATGGATGGAAATGAATCTGTTAGTTCATTTTTGGGTCGCATTAAAGAGGTGAAACACAAGCTAGTAAATATTGCGGAAATTGTTTCCAATACTGATCTAGTGACTATTACCTTAAATGGTATGTTAGAAGACTATCATATGTTCATCACAGTTCTTGCAGCAAGGGAGAAACCTCCTACATTTGAAGAACTGACAGGTATTTTGTTGCAAGAGGAAGAGAGGCGCAGGAATCTGAAGCCTCTGAGTAAATATTTGGCACTGTGGTCAAATAATAGATCTGCGCGAGGGAGATTAGGAGTAAGAGGAAGATGAGGCAGTTCATGGCAGAGAGGCAGTTCATGGAAGAGAGGTAGTTCATTGCAGAGAAGACAATCTCCAAATTAAGGTATGCAATCTGATAGGAATGAGTCAAAGAGTTGTTTTTATTGTGGTCGACCTGGACATATGGTTAAAGACTGTCATAAGAAGAAAAATGATGAGGCTAGGAATAAACCTAGAACACATTCAGGTCATTATACAGAAAAATCTTCAAATCAAGATCATAGATTATTTATTGCTAGTGATGATATTGATGAACCCCTGAATTTTGACTCATGGGATCTTAGGTTGTTTGTGTCTAACACCGCTTTATCTGCTGAAATGGATGATTCTGATGCCTGGTTTGTGGATTTTGGAGCATTAGTACATATGACTTGTAATAAAAATTGGTATGCTAATTTTAAAGAAACACAGAATGGTGCCATCATATATCTTAGAGATGACCACGCTTATCAGATCAAGGGATATGGAGACATTCCTGTGACATTGCTGAATGGTACTGTTCGTCACATTCGCAATGTGGTGTATGTGCCAGGAATAAAGAAAAATTTGATCTCTGTGTCCACCATTACAGATCAGAACTTGAAGGTTGAATTCTTCAAGAATTATTGCATGGTGAAGGATCTGTTGGACCACTTCTGAACTGTTGCAACGGGAGTCAGAGTAGGAGGTCTATACAAACTTGATGCTACCAGCAAAGCACATCATGCACTGACTTCTACCACTATGCCAACAGAGATTCTTTGGCATCAAAGGTATGGACACATCAATCATCGTGATTTATTGTTATTACAAAAAAAGAATATGGTTGAAGGACGTCCCATGTTAAAGAATGAGAAGGTTTCTTGTGATGGATGTGCATTAGGAAAGATGCACAGAGATGAATTCCCCTCTAATCCTGATAAGAAAAAGAGAGATGTATTATATCTTGTGAATACTGATGTTTGTGGGCCTATGTAGACTAGGTCTTTAGGAGGTGCATTTTACTTTCTGTTATTTATTGATGATTGCACGAGATTCACATGGGTTTACTTCCTTAGACGAAAAAGTGACGTTTTCGAGTATTTTAAGGAATTCAGAACCATGGTGGAAAAACAGACAGGAAAATCCATCAAAATTCTTCGTTCAGATCAAGGGGGAGAGTATAAATCAGGGGACTTCAACAAATATTGCAAAGAGAATGGAATAGTACAACAGTTTACAGTACCTCACACTCCATAGCAAAATGGAGTCGCTGAAAGGAAAAACAGAACTCTGGTCGAGTGTGCACGCAGTATGATGAAAGGTAAAAATATCCCAAATGCATTTTGGGCTGAATCCATAAATACTGCAGTTTATTTAAAGAATAGAAGTCCAACAAGGTGTCTTGATAGTGTTACTCCTTTCGAAGCCTTGTATGGTTCCAAACATGCACTTAATAATTTGAAAGTATTTGGGTGTAAATCTTTTGCACATATTCCAAAGGAGAATAGGAGGAAATTGGATGCTAAAGCCACTAAATGTATTTTCATTGGGTACTGTTCTGAATTTAAAGCATACAAATTGTTTGATCCTGCTACTCACAAAGTATTTGCAAGTAGAGATGTACTTTTCCATGAGCAGGAAGCAGAAAATCATGACGACAATAGTCATGAGGAATGGCAGAGACTTCTTGATGAAGGAGTTAAAGAAGAGAAGCAACAACAACAACAACAACCATCCCCGCAGCGACAGCAGCAGCAAGAAGGACTCAATGATATGGAAAATTCAAGCAGTCACAGTTCACCTAACAGTGAAGACAGATCTTCACAAAGTGGGGAGGAAGATAATCAGTTGAGAAGATCTTCAAGACAGATTCGGCTTCCTGAAAGGTATAAAGACTATGCCCTAATGAGTAGCATTTCAAGTGTTATAGAACCCATGAATTTTGATGAAGCTAATGAACATGATGAATGGAGAAATGTAATGGAGGAAGAATATGAATCTATAATGAAAAATAATACTTGGGAATTGACTGAATTGCCTAAAAATAAGAAGCCCATTGGATGCAAATGAATATACAAACCCAAGTTTAAATCAGAATAGTAGTATAGATAAGTATAAGGCTAGACTGGTTGCAAAGGGGTATTCACAAACATAAGGTATTGATTATGCTGAAACATTTGCACCAGTAGCTAAATTGAATACTATCAGAATGTTGATCGCTTTAGCTACAAAGTATCATTGGAAGTTGCATCAGTTAGATGTTAAATCTTCATTTTTGAATGGTGAGTTAAAGGAAGAGGTTTACCTTACTCAACCTGAAGGGTTTGTTGAAAAGGGCAAGAACACTTAGTGTGTAAGTTAAAGAAAGTGTTGTATGGACTAAAACATGCACCTAGGTCATGGTATGAGAAGATAGACTCTTTCTTTCTTGAACAGGGTTTTATGAGGAGAAAAAGTGATCCAAATCTGTATACCAAATTTGATGAACAGGGGTATATAGTATTGATTTCATTATGTGTTGATGATTTAATAATTACAGGAAATGTAGAGAAGTTGATTGATGAAATCAAGGAGCATTTGTCAAAGGTATTTGAAATGAAAGATCTTGGTGAGTTACATTACTGCCTGGGTCTTGAAGTTTGGAGAAATGTAGGCCAAACTTTTGTTTGTCAGAGTAAGTATATCAGAGAAATACTTAAGATATTTAAAATGGATCAGTGTAAGTCTTCCACTGTTACCATGAAACAGAATGTGAAACTGTCTTGTGATGATGGTTCGAAGGAGGTGAATGGCACTGTATATAGATAGATGGTGGGTAGTCTTAACTATCTCACCAAAACGAGACCTGATATTTCATATTTTGTGAGTGTGTTAAGTTAGTTTATGGCGAAACCTCATGAAAGCCATTGGAATGCAGCAAAGGCAGTACTCAGGTATCTAAAAGGTACACTTGATTATGGTAATAAGTATACTGATGCATCTAATGTTGAGTTAACAGGTTATTCAGATTCTGATTGGGTTGGCAATATGGATGATCAAAGATCAACCACTGGATATGCGTTCAACATTAGATCCGAGGTTGTTTCATGGAGCAGTAAAAAGCAACCTACTGTATCTTTGTCCTCTACCGAAATAGAATATAAAGCCTTGTGTGCAGCAACTTGTGAAGTTGTTTGGTTAAGAAGACTTCTTCAAGATGTTGGAGAAGAACGAAAGGAACCTACGATGATCAGATGTGACAATCAAAGTTCAATCAATATTGTGAAGAATCCGATTTTTCATGCAAGGACAAAGCATGTTGAAGCTCAGTATCATTTTGTTCGAGAAAAGTTGCAGTCGAATGAAATAACTCTTGTGTATTGTAATACTAGTGAAAATGTTGCTGATATTTTCACTAAGCCTCTTGGAAAAATTAAGTTTGAACTGTTTAGGGAGATGTTAGGTGTAAAAGTCAATCCATTCTCCATTAAGGAGGAGACTTGGAAATAATGGAGAAAGCGCTAGTTGTAAGCGCCGATAATAAGCGCGGATTGTAAGCGCCAGTTAGAAGAGTCAGTTCTTAGTTAAGAGTGAGTTGTCTAGTTGTCTTTTAGTTTGCATGTAGCCGACTCGAGAGAGTCTTTTCCTATATAAACATGTAATCCGTCTTCATTAAATACTAATAAGTGAGCGTAGCCTCACCGTGTTTGTTTGCGTGGTATATTTTATCTCAAACAATTATTGAGGATACTAATACAATAATACAAACAATTATTGTATTTCTACGATAATACAAATAATACGACAATGATGAAATAAGTTTGTTTGCATATATTGAAATAAATTATATAGGTTAATATACAAGGGTGTTAGTTGTGTTAGTTAATAATAATAATTAATATTATTAATAACATTTTATATTAATCACCACAGTAATATGTAATAATACTTTATAATATTCATAAATAATGTATTAATAATACTTTAGTAATTAGTAATTATTATTATTAATAATTATATATATTAAAAATATTATTATTACTTTATTGTTATTATACATAATATAGTAATAATAAATAATAAAGATAATTATTAACTATATTATTAGTGATTATTATTAGTTGTTATTAATATTTTTTTTTAGTTATATCATATGAGGGTTACTTTAACATATGTACGTATATACATACTCTTTATATAATAATTATTAATTAAGTCAAGAATAATTTGTTAATAATATATTAAGGTTAATTATTAGGGTTATAATTATAAGATTTTTCTACATACTCTTTATATAATAATTATTAATTAAGTCAAGAATAATTTCTTAATAATATATTAAGGTTAATTATTAGGGTTATAATTATAATATTTTTCTTTATTTCAATGGTTTGGGAATATGATTTAAACCTTAGGTGGAATTTATTATTTTCAATATATTTGATTTAATGAAAGTTTTCTATGTGTGGGAGGCTTTCTTTGTTAATTCTCTCACCCATGATAAATAAACCCAATGAAAAATATATAACAATGATATATATGGATATATAATGGTCATAGTTTGTATCATGGTACAATGTATACACTCATAGCTTGTATAAAACAGGTTGATTTTATTTATAAGTCATCATTTGTAACTTATAAATCAAGTATATTTGTTATGAATGAACTTAGAATAATATAACTCATTGCTTGGAAAGTTGTAAATGATTTTCTATCAATGTTATGATGAAAGGTATAAATTATTAAATGATTTTATATCAATGTCCTTAAAACCAATATAAATCAAATAGATTTACTGTCAATGTCCTTAGAACAAGTATAATGCACCATTTACAAATTTAAATTTGATTTGTTATCAATGTCATGAGAACACGTATGATTCTAAGAGTCCTTCTATGTACTACAAACAAAAACGGATGTTGCAACATGACGAACATAGTAATGTTTCAATGTGACGGAATATGATGAACATATAATGTTGCAATGTGATTCAATATGATGAACATGTTATGTTGCACAAACATTTAATGTGTTGCAATGTGACGAAGATGTTGCAACACATATTGTGTTGCGATGTGACGAACATATAATGTTGCAATGCGACACAAATATCATGTCGTCGTAATGTGATGCAAATATCCTTTCATCACAATGTGACACAAATATCATATCATCGCAATGCGATGACCGTAGCATTGTTGTTGCAATGTGACAACCATAGCCTTCTTGTCACATTGTGACGAACATGGCCTCCTCATCATAATGCACTGCAAATATCATGTCATCGTAATGTGACACAAATATCATGTGAAAGAAATGCGATGACTATATCCTTGTCGCCGCATTGTGACGAATATGGCCTCCTTGTTACAATGTGACAAATATCAAATAGATTTACTCTCAATGTCCTTAGAACAAGTATAATTCACCATCTAAAAATTTAAATATGATTTGTTATCAATATCATGAGAATAAGTATGATTCTAAGTTTCCTTCTATGTACAACAAACAAAAAGGGATGTTGCAACATGACGAACATAGTAATGTTTCAATGTGACGCAATATGATGAACATATTATGTTGCACGGACATTTAATGTGTTGCAATGTGACGAACATGTTGCAATGTGACGCAAATGTTGCAACACATTATGTGTTGCAATGTAATGAACATATAATGTTGCAATGTGACGTAAATATCATGTCGTCACAATGTGATACAAATATCCTTTCATCACAATGTGACACAAATATAATGGCATCGCAATGCGACGACCATAACATTGTCGTCATGACATGACAAACATAGCCTTGTTGTCACATTGTGATGAACATGGCCTCCTCATCATAATGCGATGAAAATATCATGTCATCACAATGTGACGCAAATATAATGTGATAGCAATACGATGATTATGTCCTTGTCGTCGCAGTGTGACGAACATGGCCTCCTCATGACAATGTGATGCAAATATTGTGTCCTCAAAATGTGATGCAAATATCATGTCATCACAATATGATGAAAATATCATGTTATATTGTCCTAATGTCACACAAATATCATATCATCACAATGCAATGACCATAGCTTTATTGTCGCAATGCGACGAACATAACATCGACCGAGTTAATGCATTAAGGCCATTTTCAACCTAGGTTATTTACTAAGGCTATGTTCGACCTAGTCTATATAATAAGGCTATGTATTAATACTTTATTAATGTAATATTAAAATTTATTAGTGTATTATTGTATTAATACTTTAGCAATGTATTAATTACTAATGTATTAATAAATTAATACAATACATTATTAAAGTATCAATTAATTAATAAGTTACATTATACATTCACGATAATTAATACTTTAATTTAGAAATTACATTAATTTAGTGATGCATTATTTATATATTAATACTTTATCAATGTATTAATGTAATAATTAATTAATACTTTACAATATACATTAATGTATTAATGTCATTTGTAGTGATGGTCATGTCTAGCCATGATCTTCTAGAGACAACAATTGTCAAACATGGTTAACCATTGTGAACCATGCTCAACCAAGGTCAACCACAGTGAAGGTCATGCATAGTGAAGCTCTAGGGAAGTTAACAATGGTCATGTTCAACAAAATTTAACATTGGTCATGGTCAACCATAGTGACTCATGGTCATTTCCAATTAATGTATTAATACTTTAATAATGTATTATTAATGAATCGTCCCAATTACTAACATAGTAATGTTGTAATGCGATGAACATAGTAGCATCACAATCTGAGCAACATAGTAACATCCCATTGTGTCAAACATAGCCTTATCATTCCAATGCGACGAACATAGCCCCACCATCACAATGTGATCAACATGCCTTATCATCACACTATGATGAATATATCCTTGTTGTTGCAATGACATGAACATAGCCTCGTCATCGCAATGTGACGCAAATATCCTACCCTCGTAATGTGATACAAATATCTTGTCATCACAATGTGATGAACATAACCTTGTTGTCACGATGTGTTGAACATAGCCTTCTCTTTTCAATGTGGCGAACATAGGCTTGTCACCGCAATGTCCTGAACATTGCCTTATGATTGCATCGTTGCAAATAAAGCCTTATTATTACACTGTGAAGAGCATAGCCCTATCATCGCACTGTGAATAACATAGCCTTATCGTCGCACTATGACGAATATATTGTGCAATGTGATGAACATAGTGTCGTCGTCCCAATGTGATGAAAACATTATGTGTTCACACTACGATGCAAATATCCTATCATCACAATGCGATGAACATAGCCTTATTTTCACTATGTGTTAAACATAGCCTTGTCGTTGCTATGTTCTAAACATGCCCTTGTCATTGCAATGTCACAATCATAGCCTTGTCATTGCAATGTGACAAACAAAGACTTGTCATCACAATTTCATGAACATAGCCTTCTCATCTCTATGTTATGAACATATCCTTGTCATGGAAATGTGATGAACATAACCTCCTCATCGCAATGTGACGAAAATTTCTTGTCATCGCAATGTCATGAAAATATCATGTTGTCACAATCTGATGCAAATATCATATCTTTGCAATGTGAGGACCATAGACTTATCATGACTATGTGACGAGCATAGTCTTGCCTTCACATTGTGATGAACATGGCATGCTCGTTACATTGTGAGCCAAATATCAGTCCATCACAATGTGACACAAATATCATGTCATCGTAATATGATGCAAATATCGTGTCGTCACAACGTGACAAAAACATCATTTTGTTGCTATGCGATGACCATAGCCTTCTAGACACAATCTGACGAACATATCCTTTCCATCGTATTATGACGAACATATCCCCCTCATCACAAAGTGAACCAAATATCTTGTCGTCACAATATGATGTAGATATCATGTCATCACAATTTCACACAAATATCTTTCCATCGCAATGTGACGAACATAGCCTCATGATGACAAGGCTATCACCTCATTTAATTTAGACAAGGCCATTATACATTTATGTAAATTGATACTTTATTTGATACATTAATAAACCATTAATTTATATATATTAATACATTAATATAAGATATTAATGTATTACATTAATACGTTATAATGATATCTTAGTGTAAAGTAATGATTAATTAACACATTAATGTTCATCCCCAAGGCATGTCATCACAATGTGATGCAAATATCATGTGATAGCAATGCGACAACTATATCCTTGTCATTGCATTGTGACGAACATGGCATCCTCATCACAATGTAATGCAAATATCATGTCATCGAAATGTGATACAAATATCATGTCATCGTAATATGATGAAGATATCTTGTCAGATTGTCCCAACTTCACACAAATATCATATCGTCGCAATGCAACGACCATAGCCTTCTTGTCACAATGCGATGAACATAACATTGACCCAATTAATGCATTAAGGCTATGTTCAACCTAGGCTATTTACTAAGGCTATGTTTGAACTGGGCTATTTAATAAGGATATGTATTAATGCTTTATTAATGTATTAGTATGGTCATCAAGGTCCTAATAATTTATTACTAAGGTCAATAAAGTCAATGTATTACTACTTTGTTAATGTATTATTAAAATGTATTAGTGTATTAGTACTTTAGCAATGTCTTAATTAATAATGTGTTAATAAATTAATGCAATACATTATTAAAGTATCAATTAATTAATAAGTTACATTATACATTAATGAAAATTAATACTTGAATTTAGAAATTACATTAATGTAAAGATGCATTATTTTTGTATTAATTCTTTAATAATGTATTACTATTTTAGTAATGTTTTAATGTATTTATAGTTTAGCACTATATTAATTAATAATGTATTAATTGATTAATACTTTACAATATACATTAATGTATTAATCTCATTGGTAGTGATGGTCATGGCTAGCCATGATATTTCCATTACATTGCGACGACATGATCGTGTCACTGCAATGTGACAAAAATATGACGTCGTCGCTATGCGAAGACCATAGCCTTTTAGACACAATGTGACGAACATATCCTTGTCGTCACATTATGACGAACATATCCCCCTCGTCACAAAGTAAAACAAATATGTTTTCATCGCAATATGATGTAGATATCATGGCATCACAATGTCATGTAAATATCTTGTCATTGCAATCTCATGAACATAGCTCACCTCATTTAATTTAGACACGGCCATTATACATTTATATAAATTAATACTTTAATTTAGACATTTCATTAATGTAATAATGCATTATTAATGTATTAATACTATAATAATGTATTACTACTTTATTTTAATAATGCGTTATTAAACACATTAAGTTTAATGTATTACTACTTTATTAAGAACATTTGTTTCCTCTTAAGAGGTCACGGGTTCAAATCCAGAGGGGGATATGGTATGTATACCTTCGTAGACTTTACCAGTCAAATCGCTAAGTGGAGGGGGTCCCTTGTCCCACAAACAAGGGGGTCTCATACACCAATTTGGTGTGCTGGCTTGGCCATGACCTTAAAACTAGATTATTATTGTTATTATTATAATGTGTTATTAATTTTTCCTTTATTACTATATTATACTTTTGCAATATATAAATTAATAATGTATTCATGTATTTATTAATTAATATATTACATTATCAATTTATCCATCAATTAATACATTATCAGTCAAAAGGTAAAAGAAGCCAGGAAATAAGGAAAATGGGCAATAATTAGAAATCAAAAAGCTATTGTTAGGGATAGAGACGAGAAGGATAATAATAAATAGGAATTTGGGACACTTGGGATCCTCTTTTGGAATTGTCGTGGCTTTCCATGGCGCAAAGGCCCTATGATAAGTTGGATCCCGAGTGATATTGATATTATCTGTCTAGCTGAAACTTGGGAGCATGAGGAATCTAAGGTCCCTAACATGGAAGGATTTGTCTTGTGGTC
>ML776893.1:760712-813843 GCA_009831015.1 Picea engelmannii | reverse complement strand
AACGTTTTGCTTAGCACGTCGACAATTCCAGCGATTAAAAGAGAAAGTGTATATAATTTGTGAAGACACTGTAACAATATGATTACCATTATATTTACAAGTTATTTATTCATATAAGTCATTTTTTCTCCCTTAGTGAAACTGTATTGTATTGATAAAAAACCGAGACGCGTCATACAATAAACATTTCAACTGTACTGTTTTGATATAAAAACAGTGCCCAACCAGGCTGTTTACTAAATTTAATGCAGCGTCTTAAAATGGTTGTTTTTAACACTCTAACAATGGTAATAATGGATTTTCTATTTTAACACTCTTTATTAATGTTTATTCCAAGTAAGAATGGTAATAATGGATTGCTTTTTTGAACACTCTTTATTAATGTTTATCATAAGTAACAATGGATTTCTTTCTAGTTGGTTTGGTGTTTTTTCATTTTGGTCTTTTTATGGATTTATCTTTGTTTCCTTTTCTAATTTTGTTATGTTATAATTTTAATTTATTATTATTTTTAGGGTTTAATAATTAAAAAGCTTTTTTTTTAGATTTATATTCTTTTTTTTCTCTCCATTCACCAAACCATTAACATTCTTATGGGAAAAATGCATAGCATAAATGTTAAACCTCTTAAAGATATTTTAGCTATTTACCAAAAAAATAAATACATATGGTTGTAGTGGGTAAGATATTAGAAGCTTTGTTTTTTATAAGTAGTGGAGATGTATTAATATTTATATGACTAAGAGAAGTAGAGGGTCTTAGTGGAGAAGAAGAGGGTGTTAGTGGAGAAGAAGAATAACAAAATGTACATAAACAACACTAAAATGTAATAGAAATCTATTTTCAATATAAATATTCATTTTATTGCTAATACACTCTATTTAATACTTCGTTTTACCCTATGTTTTTCTCCACTCTTTGTTTTTCTTTTTCAACAAATTTGTATCAAAGCATATTATATGAGAATTTTGGTGTTTATCTTATTTTTTTTTGTGATGGATAGAATCAACAACATGTGGCAATAAATACCACATTTTGATGGAAAAAAATTATGATTTCTAGCTCATCAAGATGAACACCATTTTCTACTCTCAAGAGTTGTGGGAGCTTGTTGAAAATGGCTTGCATTCAATGTGCTCACTCAAGCTAAGAACATCGTGAAGGAGAGTAAGAATAAGGTTGTTGAGGCTCTTTACTTTATATGAATAGCTATGGGAGACTCCATTTTTTGCTAGGAAATCTAAGAAAGCACGAAGGACTTTGAAAAATGCATACAAGGAAACACCAACATAAACCTTGTCAAGCTACAATTTTTAAGAAGATATATTGAAATTTTTTTAAATGAATGAGGCTGATTCAATGACTGGTTTATTTACTCGCATTCTTAGCTTCATTAATCAAATTACAACTAAAGGAGACACTTTAGGATCAAATAATCATAGGAAAAACCTTTAGTAGTCTTCCTCCTATATTTGATCCTCTTGTTGTAGCAACAAAAAATTGAAAGGATTTAAATCAAATTTATGTTGATGATATTATGGTTCCTTGCAAATCTATGTGAATAGGATGAAGAGATAATCTACCATTTCTTCTAAGAAAAATTTTAGATCTCAAGTTTAGTGAGAGGAAGAGGTAAATCATAATGAAATAGAGTTGTTGCTATAGGAGATGGAGGTGGAAATTACATTAGTAGTAGTGAAAGTCATGAAAGAGGATGAAGTAGTTTTTTTTTTTATAGATGCAAGATGGAGGAGAACTAATAATTCACATGGAATATTTTCACAAATGTATGAGAAATCCAATTTCTAATTTCATTACTGAAAAAAGATAAACATTATTCATTTGAATGTAGAAAAAATAAATATGATATGTATCAACAATATGAAAATTTTCTTAAGGGAGAAGAAACTGAAAGTGAAAAGAAAGAAAATATATTTATCATTTGCAATGTAGCATAATAAAGTAATAAGGATGTTTGAACTTAGATACTGGTTGTAGAAACCACATATTTAGAAACAATAAAAACATTTCTTGCAAATTGATGAATCAATGAAATCAGAGGTGACAATGAGAAATAAAAACAAAGTGTCAGTCATGGGTAAAGTATGCATCTCCATTTGCACCAATGAAGGTGAGATTAAACAAATCCAATATGTATACTATGTCACAGTTTAAAACATAACCTAATTAGTGTTGCAAAATTAATAAAAAGAGTGTAGGGATATGTTTGAGAATGGTGAATGAATTATTTTTTATAGAAATAACACTCATAGTCAAATTACAATAGTCAAGATGTATTTCCTTTAACCATGAAGAATGAATATTTCAGCTACATTCAAAGTTCATAAAATACACCAATCTAGGTTTTGGCATCTAATATATGGTCACTTGAACTTCAATGGGTTGAATTTGTTGTATAAAAAGAAAATGGTAAGAGGAATACCTTGTATTGCACATCCCACTAAAATATCTGAGTGATTCATATTGGGAAAAAAACATAGACATGATTATACCTCTACTATATCATGGAGAGAAAGCGATCCACATGATTTGATTCATTCATGTTAGAATTAATGCTTACTTTCGAGTTGGTTTGGGATTGTTAGATATAGTTGAGATATTCTTGCAACCTCTCTCTATAAGTTTCGAATAAGTTGGATCTCACAACACCTATATAATGTATTGTATTTGAGTTTAAAAAAGATAATAAAAAGGTGTGTGATTGTTTTATGTTCAAGAAATTTTTCTAAGTTGGTATTAGAGATGGTAGCTCTGGGGGTAACTTCCTCATGGGAGGGACTAGAATATGCAAGAAAATATGTCAGAGTAGATAGTTTTCAAAGTGCATTTACATGTGTGTGCACAAATTTTGGTAGTGTGTTGATTGTTGAGAAGTGACCATTCCTCATAGAGATCCCAACAGATAGAAATTGTGTAACACAAATAACTTACATTGGCATTTTTTTAGGTGAATGTATCACTACATGGAGGAGTCTGAGCGAAGTTTTTTTTTATTCATGTGTGACAATTTCTAGAGTCGATTCTCAGAGCCAGCAATGGCTTACTCTGTGTATGTGGAAAAGAAACTTACTTGATCAAAGCCACCCTAAACTATTCTCCAACCAAACATTGGGATTGAGATAATATTTCATGTATAATGATAGGAGGGAAGACACCCTTGAATTTGTAGTTATAAAACATTGAAAAGGTCGTGAGTGTGTTAAAGTGAAGTACATTGTATCCATAGGAAGGAACAATGATCTCATGAGAATGCATATTTGATCAGCATATTTGATCTCACTAGCCTCACCTATGGTAGATTTGGTCTCACTGTAGAGTTAGTGAGCAACAGAAGTGTAGCCAAGCCCATGTCTATTTTTATCTGTCTTGGCATATTTTTTTCTTGGTTGCAATATTTTTATAAATGTTTTAATTATCATTTTTTCACCAGTGTTATTAGTAGTGTTTACTCCATACTTTTAAGGAATAATGAACCACACATATAATATGGTAACTTAACTTAATTTGGTGGTTCTTAATGTATTTCAGTGCCACAAGTACATGATCAATGGTTTGGTTATGTCTACAGTCTGTTACAGGGTTGTGGTTCTTGATTTATTTCGTTGTCCCAAGAACAATGACCACTGGTTATGCATATAGTTTGTGATCCTTGTGTGTTTGTAAGATTGTGTAAAATAGGTCACATTGTAAAATTTATTGTTGGATACATTCATTATCAAGACTTCTTTCTTATATAACTGATGAATACAATGACCTATGTATTTCGATAGATGGAAGTATGTCAATAGTATGATTCAACATCTATACTTATTTTCTGAAAAATACAGTGATCTATGTACTTTGGAAGACATAAGCATATAGAACAACCAATCATTACTAATGAGAAATTGATAGTGACCAACAATTGTATCTTCAATGAATGAAGTGGTAGATCGAATGAATGATTGTGTGTAAGAGAATAGTCTATCATATTTTAGAAGTGGATCAAGATGTTGATGAAAACCATACCATATAGAGATCATAGTTCTATAATATGTCTATTTGATTTCATTTTTGTTCTTTATGATGTAAGAATTAAGGGAGGGTGTTAGAATTCATGCTTATTTTAGAGTTGGTTTGGGATTCTTAGGGATATTTGAGATATTCTCTCAACCTCTCTCTAAGTTTTGAATAAGTTGTATTTCACAACACATATATAATGTATTGTATTTGAGTTTGAAATAGATAATAAAAAGGTGTGTGATTGTTTTATGTGCAATCAATTTTTCTAAGTATTAAGATATATGTGGTCCTATGAAAATCCCCCCTCTTATAATAATTTAGTGTTTTATAATATTCATAGATGATTTAACTAGAAATACATTCAAGCAATTCAAGGCCCTAGTTAAAAAATAGAGTGGATACTACATCATGGTCCTAAGTAGTGACAAAGGAGAAGAATACATGTCTAATGAGTTTCTAAAATTTTGCAAACAACATGGAATCAAGAATAAATTTACTACAAGGTATACACAACAACAAAATGGTGTTGTAGAAAAGAAAAATAGGACCATTCAAGAAATTTCTATGATCATATTAAAGGATAAAGGATTGTAAAATGAGTTATGGGGTGAAACAATAGAAACTAGATTTATTTTTTTAATAGACTTCCCATGAAATTTTTCATAAAATCATTCCACAAGAGGCATGGAGAAAAGAAAAGTCAAGTGGTAACACTCAAGAGTTTTTTTTTTTGTCCCATTTTCACATATACCCAAGAAAAGAAGATAGAAATTGGATGATAAAGGAGAAAAGTGTATTTTTATTGGATATAGGGAGAATTGAAGGCCATACAAACTACACGATATTGACATTAAAATTCAGAAGAGATGTGATCTTTTATGAAGATGAAGCATGGGATGATCATTAAGGAGAAACATAAGATGTTGGGTGTGACACCCCCAAAAATAAAATATTTTTGAAAAAAAAAAATTGTGGAAATTTATTCCGCTTTTAGTAAATTCGAATTTAGAATTTTTTTTCCATTTATGACAATTCCAAATTTCGAATTTAATAATTGTAATTAATTATTATGACCGTTGGACAGAGACCTGATTTGACCCAACTAACTATTTGACTATGAAACTTGTATGAAAACATAATATTTTATATTGATTGGAGGAGGACAAATGGAACAACCATGTTAAATTTAGCTAACCATGACTCCATGAGTGGGGAACATGTTGGAACTACCTCTAGGATAATTGTTACAAGTGGCAAATCAGTGATTTGGTCATTGGCAGCCCCTAAAAATTAGGGATTTAGAAAGTTGTGAAAATTCCCAAGGGAGGGAAAAAAGACCTAGGCAAATTGATAAATAACATATGTGAGGAGGCAGGACACTGCCAAGTATGATGGGAAAAAGGAATTTTCCACTTTATTTTATGAGCACTACTTGCTAAGTGTGTGGCAAGGAGAATATTATTCACAGAGGAAGACATTGCTACAGCAAAAATTTCAAGTTTTCCCTCATGGATTCATGGTCAGGCTAGGGGGTGAATAGGACAAGAGATTTGGCTGTCCCATTCTACGGTTGGGAATAATGTCAATGTTCCCTTTGTCTTCTCATGAATTGATTCAGATAAGTTATTCTACTCTGTCTTTAGTTAAATATTATGATCACTGATTGATTTGTGTTTTTATTTTATTTCTACGAATGAATCTTGGTCGAATTTTTCTATGATTAGAAACTAATCAAATACCTCCTATTCATCAATTAGGAATGGATTATTTCTACTGGAACATAATGCTGAGTAAACACTAATGAAATTAGATGTATCAACGGAAGAATTTCATTACTCCTATAGTAGGATAACCTCTAGGTTAAATCAAACTTTTATTTTTGATGAGTAAACAAATATTGTGCATGATGCGATTGCAATCAATTACATCATCTTCTATGAATAATCATATTTTTGTTGGTAGTCATAGTATACTAGGAGTTTCAACTCATGTACTAGTAAATCCAGTAGTAAAATATACACCCCCTGATGACAGGTTTTTCATAAAGATGCATACAAGAAAATGCACCATAGGTGTTGCATGTATATATAATTACATATTTATATACCTATATAAAGTACACTAATTTTAGGAAATCTGTACAACAAAAATGAAGCAACATGAATGGTAAATATTATATATGTCTCTCCAAATGTGATGTACAGTATACAACATCATTATGCAAATGCAATACCAGATGCGTAAAGTTTGTAAAATTTGAAATCTAAGAAAATCTGGAACCCAATTAACAAATAATGATTGTATCTAACATATCTATTGCTCTAAGGAAAATATAAATACTGTCGAGCCATTCTTGTAGAGAACATACAGAAACTTAAAGTAAATTTCCATAGTCTAAATTGTAATAATGATCATAGCATATATATATATATATATATATATATATATATCAAACTAGAAGTTGAATTATAACCAAAGTAATTTTATATATGGTCGAGCACTTCACCAAACCAAGGAATTATTATTTTGGTGCCATTCAAGTAAGAGAAATCCCCGTGGAGACATATATGTATAATCATGCTTGACTTGTCTAAAGTTCCAAAAAATCAAAATAACAATAAATATTTTGTACCCAACCATGATAGGTAACACCCTATCAAGTGTTGGAAAAATGGAAGTTCCTCCCCTTTTTCCGAACAAACAAATTACAGAGATTAAATCATTCGTCCGACTTTAAATATTCAAAAAATGTAATCCTAAGATAGACAGTGTTGTTGCCTGACCTTAACAAAGCCCTATCTTGGAAACCGAATACCTTTTATGGGATCCGAATCCCTCATAAAACTGGGAATCTCGGAGAGGAAGAGACCCTGGAAGAAAGCGTAGAGATTTAAAATTAATAACCGCATAAGAAAAGTGGTAATCAAGAATATCATTAAGAAATAGTAATACAAATCTTACTATTGAAGAAACACCATTTATAAACTAATTCAAAGACTGATCAACCATATCTTAAAAGCATCGTGATACAACATGCAATCTTACTGATATAAAGAATATTTCTGTACGAATTCATTTTGGCGAAAGAAAACACTTTCTCAAAAACTAAAACAAAACTATTTCTCTTTGGAAATGTGTTCCCACAGGCAGAATCAATATGTTGGAAAGGAAAATGAACGTTGTCAATTTAACCATAGATTTTAAATTCATCACACACAGAGAACCTCTTTCCTTTCCCCTTAAAAAAACATATTCCATAGTTAGAACCCACTTTGTATGGAGGCCGATAAATTTTTTTACACTAAAGGAAAATGGTATAGGGTCTAGAAGCAGAATAACATACATAGAATCCGCAACATGACTCCAGAGTGATGGGTTTTCGAAGGAAACTTTCTTTCACAAATAAAATATAAGAAAGGAATTTGGAATTACCGACCAAGAAGACATTCGCAGTCCCGGGCTCTCCTAAGTAAGATCTAGGCATGGAGATGGACATGTTCGAAGATTTTTCCCTTCCAAATGACAGAACCCCAAAGAAAAACTTTTACCATTGACAGATATAAGAAGAACAGGCCGAGACTTCTTTCATCTGTAATACCTCCAAATTATTGCAAGCTAATAAACATACCTGGTAACTAGCGAACAATTAGAGGAAATTAGAGGATAGTAGAAGAAAATTCCGCAGGGGAGCATACCCAAATTAATCCATCCAAATAACATAGGGAAAACTAGTCCAAGCTTGAAATGTCTTAGGTGGGAACCTCACAGAACAACGAAGACTGCCAAAGGAAAAACTCCATTAAATCTTTTAGCCAATTACATAAACATTCATAATACACAAGCATATAACAGGGTTGAAATAAACTTACTAGGTTAAGAGCGGGGTCGATAGACCACTCCATCCCAAACGGAGCATGTAATTCCATCAATGCCTGAGTCTAACACTAGAGGCGGCAACAATAAACTTTGGCAATAGGGGTTTACCACCAAATCTTACAACCCAAAAAACGTTGAATGCTATCCATGCGAGTACTTGTCCCGGTTTAATGAGAGGAATAGTGTAAAGTACCATAACCATGTGTTTAGGGCAAGGTGGAAAAGAATGGATGGGCACGCAAGTCAAACAGGAGGCCGAGGAAAGGCGTTGCAGAAAGAGTTTAATGCAATAGTCAGAACTCTATTTAATACACAACTTTGTCCCTATATTTTTTGCATCACCAATTAATGAATGAGGATGACATCCAGTTGAGACGTTGGTTTTGATCCTTGTGTGTGTTCTTTCCTTTTAATATTTATTGGATAGACTAGGAAGTTGCATCCGAAAACTAGTCACTTCAACTTCGTTCCAGTTTTAAGAAGAACAATGTATACCTTAACAAAAACCCTAACTACCTAATGCTAGTTCTATACATATATCACCATGATTACGCGAATTCAAATACACT
This sequence comes from Picea engelmannii, assembly GCA_009831015.1. Lineage (NCBI taxonomy): Eukaryota > Viridiplantae > Streptophyta > Pinopsida > Pinales > Pinaceae > Picea > Picea engelmannii. The sequence goes on along the minus strand of ML776893.1, from coordinate 805,375 downwards.
CTAATCTAACTCTGAATTGTTAGAATTTACACCCAACAAATTTGTACAATCTTGTCGTCATGCTAAACAAAGGTTAAATGATACCCTTCAGAATACGATTATGGTACACAACCATAATATTATCTTATGCAAGTATGTGAATTAATTCTGAGAGCATTAAGTCCAAACCCCTTTTTTTTATGTAGTAAGGGGGAAAATGCATCAAATTATGTTTAAGGGTGAGATAATAAATAACTAGACCTTTATCAAGGCATTATACAACTATGATATGAATGTGCTATAAGCACAATAAACTAATAAGATAAATAATAATACTAAAAAAAAAAAATTAAGTTGGGATTTTTGGGGAACATTACATATGGTATCAGAGAGAAAGTCACAACACTGGGCCTAAACAGGGCCACATTAGTTGCTTAGTATATATTACGATTTATGTAAAAACTAATAAACCTTATGGTTACAAACAGAAATCCCTTTCTATTTTGTGTTAATCATGGAAGCTCGGGATGATGCATAAATCAGGATGGAAGGAAATCTACAGAAAAGACCTCCTAGAGATCCAAGACAAAACAATGATGGAAGCTCACCCACAGAGGTGTTGGAAACAATGAGGAATCTTATTGTAGAACTACAGTTTTTCAAAGCCGACAATGAAAAATTGAAGAAATCACATCAGGAACAACAAGAGATAAATGAAGTCTTGTTGTGCAGTATAGTGACCAAGAAAATCCCAAAGGATGATAACCATGATGAGGAGGTTAGCAAAAGGGCCTCCAAGAACTCTAGGCCAGAAATAGAAAAAGGAGACATTTCGTTTAAAGGAACACCATCAGCTGAAGACAAAACTAAACCAAACCAAAAAAAGAAAACAAGTATACCACCTTGAAGGAGATTTTAAAAATATTAAACCAACCACCTTTGATGGAGAATCCAGGACATAATAAGAAGCAGAGGCATGGTTCTTGGACATCAAAAAATACTTCTAGATCTACAACTATTCTAGCAACATGAAGATCAGAATGGCCATCTACAATCTGAAAGGAAAGGCCAACATTTGATGGCAAGACCTAAAATTGGCCAAGGGCCTAAAGGAGAAACAGTTGGAATGGTTTGATTTTAAGAAGTATTTCAAGAAACAATAAATTTCTAAAAGTTATTATGAAAGGAAAATGAAATAATTTTACGAGTTACGACTTGGACAGATGACAATGGAGGACCTTATAAATAAATTTATGGAACTACTAAGGTTCGTACCATACATCTGGGAGGATAAGGAAAAAATTTAGCGGTTCTTAAGTTGTTTACCACAATCCTACAGGGGCAGAATTGAGTTTGACAACCCCAAATCCTTGAGTGAAGTATTCAAGAAAGCAAGAATCTGCTATGACCAGTATAAATAGCGGGCAGAATTTCCCAAAGCCTGGAAGGATAAGAAGCAAGATGGAATGAACCAATGAAAGAATGGATTCCAGCCAGCTCCTTATCAGAATGCAACAAAAAGATTTCCGAGAAATGATTTTCACTCCAATCATCTGAATACGCAAGGCAATAGTAAACTGGTAAACGTGGGAATGAAGAAGTTTGGGGACAACTCGCGCGAGCCATTAAAGTGTTGGGAATGTGGAGAGCCTCATCTAAGGAGGAACTGCCCACGTTCAATTTATGCAAACAAAAATGTTTTTCATAATGTGAAGGAAGCATCAACAGTGGGAGACGTGGTCATAATCTTGCATCGGATAAATGTAGCCATAGATGGTTGACAAGTTGACCACGAGTCCTCGGTGGTAGAAATCAAAGGTAAAATCAATAACACTCAAATTTTTGTTTTAATTGAACCTAGAGCTACGTTAAGTTATATTACTCATAATGTGGTAGAGTCAAATAAACTTATGAAACTAAAGCACGCAAAATCATGGCTTGTACAACTAGCAACAAGTACTAAAAGGAAGGTAGTTGATTTTGTTTCTGACTTTGAGTTCATCTTAGATGGTCAAAATATAAGAACAAATCTGAACATCCTACCCCTAGGATCTTACCATATGATTATCAGGATGGATTGGTTGGAACAACACAAAGAAGTACTAGATTGTTATACAAAGATACTTAGTTACAAAGATGAGTTTGGCACTGCTAGAATAGCCCAAGGTATACAAAAGCATGTATCAGTCAGACAAGTTTCAGCGATGCAACTCAAGAAATATATGAGAAAGGGATGTCAAGTCTATGCCATCCAAGTAATGAATCTGTTAGGAAAAGAGGATAAGCCAAAGTTAGAAGACTTTACTGTCCTAAGTGAGTTTAGAGACATGTTCGTGGATGAGATACCAGAATTACCTCCTAAAAGGGAAATAGACTTCTCCATAGACATACTACCCAGTTTAGCCCCTATCTCAAAAGCACCTTATTGAATGAGTCTACCAGAACTGACAGAATTGAAAATACAATTACAGGAATTGTTGGACAAAGAGTATATCAGACCGAGTGTTTCTCCATGGGCAGCACCAGTCCTCTTTGTGAAAAATAAAGACGGTACTCTAAGACTATGTATCAATTATAAACAACTGAACAAAATGTCTATTAAGAACAAATACCCCTTACAAAGGATAAATGATCTGTTCGATCAAGTAGGTGGGGCCAATATCTTTTCAAAGTTGGATTTACGATCCGGTTATCATCAAGTTAGGATAAAAGACAAGGATATAAACAAAACAACTTTTTGGACAAGATATGGACACTACGAATTCATAGTCATACCTTTCAAACTCACTAACGCACCAACCACGTTTATGTGCTTGATGAATAGTATTTTTAGTAAATACTTAGACAAGTTCATGGTAGTATTTATTGACAATATTCTGGTCTATTAAAAAATAGAGGAAGAACATGATGAACACTTAAGGAAAGTTATGCAAACGTTGAGAAAACACAAACTGTACACCAAATTTGACAAGTGTGACTTTTATCAAAAAGAAATACAATATCTAGGACATGTAATTTCAGCAAAAGGCATTGTCATGGACCCGGAGAAGATAAAATACATTATGGAATGGTTGGTACCTAAGGATGTAGTGGATATCTGGTCATTCATGGGAATCACCGGATATTGCTGCAGATTTATAAAAGGTTTTTCCAAGATAGCATACCCTATCATGTCATTACAAAAGAAAGGGACCAAGTTTAACTGGTCTGAGAAGTGTCAAGACAATTTTAACAAGCTAAAGGAATTATTGACAACTGCACCCATTCTGAAAGTAGCAGACCCAGATAAAGACTTCACCGTATGTGTTGATGCAAGTAAAGAAGGACTAGGTGGCATCCTAACTCAGGAAGGAAACGTTATTTGTTATGAGTCTAGGAAATTAAAATAACACGAGAGAAATTATGTCACTCGTGACTTAGAATTGACAACGATAATACACACCTTAAAAATGTGGTGGCAATACATAATGGGCAGAAAATTTCTACTATTGACGGATAATAGCAGGGTGAAATACCTGTTTAGTCAACCAGATCTTAATGCAAGACAAGAAGATGGCTTGCCTTCTTGAGCGAATTCGACTTCGAGGTCATACATATCAAGGGTAAGGAAAGTAAAGTAGTAGATGCTTTAAGCAGAAGAGTCAATGGGTTATTTGAGATAAATATCAGCAGGGCAGAAAGTGATATGGAACAAAGAATAAGTACAACAGGTATTAATGATGAAAATTACACTAAGATAATATCAGAATTACAAAACAGTACCACCAACTCAGACAAACTATATCTAAGCATCGACAAGAAGGGACTATTATGATTTAAAAACAGACTTTACATACCAGATTCAACAGAATTAAAATTAACAGTTTTGGACGAAGTGCATAAGAAACCATATTCTGGCCATCCAAGTTACCAGAAAACAATAACAACACTTAGAAATCTATTTTTCTAGTCTAGTATGAAGGGTAAAACAGCAGAGTACTTGACTAGGTGCCAAGATTGTCAGTAGTTTAAGGCCAAGCACCAGCATCCAGCCGGCCTATTATAGCCATTACCAGTGCAAGAATGGAAATGGGAGACCATATCACTGGACTTTATAATAGGTTTACCTAAAACTTAGGAACAAAATGATTCCATCATGGTTGTAATTTATAAACTCAGTAAGATTGCACACTTTATTCCTATAAAGTCTACTTTTAAAGCTATAAACATTGCTGAAATATTCATGAAACAAATTTTTATACTACATGGTATTCCTAAAATGGTGATTTTAGATAGAGACGTAAAATTCACATCTGCTTTTTGGAAGGAATTGTTTGCTTGAATTTCAGTATGAGTTACCATCCACAAATGGATGGACAGACCAAAAGGACAAACCAAATCGTAGAGGATATTCTCTACATGTATGTAATAACAAAACCGAACAAGTGGGAAGACTACCTGAACTTGGTAGAATTTGCATATAACAATGGGTACCAAACTTCGGCTAAGTTGAGCCCTTTCAAAGTACTGTACGACCGAAAGTGTACGACTCCAATTAGCTGGGACAACCCGGCTGACAGACTCATGATTGGGCCAAAGATGCTCCAAGAAATGGAGAACATGGTAAGGAAGGTACAACCGAACTTGAAAGAAGCACACGATAGACAAAAAAGCTATGCAGATCAGAAAATAAGACACTTCGAATTCCAAGTAGGAGACCATGTTTATTTGAAGGTCAAAGCCCGAAAAAGTTCATTGAAGTTAGGGAAATGTGTCAAGATAGAACGTAGGTTTTGTGGACCCTTCAAGATACTAACTCGAATCAGACCCATAGCATACCAACGTGCAATCCTAGCTAATCTAAGAATTCATAATGTATTTCATGTTTCTTTATTGAAAAAGTATGCTCATGACCCTACTCACATGATTGATTGGAACTTGGTGTAGGTGGAAACCGAAGGTGAGTTCTAGGAGGAACCCTTGCATATACTGGACCAGAGAGAAATAGCACTTCGGAACAGAGCCGTCGCTCAGGCAAAAGTGTAATGGAAGCACTTTAGTCCTAAGGAGGCCACTTGAGAGTTGGAGGAAGATTTGAGGAAATCTCATCCAATCCTATTCCAACAAAGGAATGAACACTGGGGATAGTTTTTTACTGAAGGGGGATAGTATTTGACATCCCCAAAAATAAAATATTTTTGAAATTTAAATTTGTGGAAATTTATTTTGTTTTTACTAAATTCAAATTTGGATTTTTTTTTCCATTTATGGAAATTCCAAATTTCAAATTTTATAATTGTAATTAATTATTATGACTATTGGGCAGAGACCTTATTTAACCCAACTAACTATTTGACTATGACACTTGTATGAAAACAAAACATTTTATATTGATTGCAGGAGGACAATGGAACTACCGTGTTAAATTTAGCTGACCATGACTCCATGAGTGGGGAACATGTTGGAACTACCTCTAGGCTAATTGTTACAAGTGGAAAATCAGTGATTTGGTCATTGGCATCCCCTGAAAATCAGGGATTTAGAAAGATGCGAAAATTCCCAAAGGAGGGAAAAAAGACATAGGCAAATTGATAAATAACATATGTGAGGAGGCAGGATGCTACCAAGTATGCTGGGAAAAATGATTTTTTCACTTGTTCTTATGAGCATTACTTGCTAAGTGTGAGGCAAGGAGAATATTACTGATAGAGGAAGACATTGTTGAAGTGGAAATTTCAAGTTTTCCCTCATGGATTCATGGTCATGCTAGGGGGTGAATAGGACAAGAGATTTGGATGTCCCATTCTACGGTTGGGAGGAACGTGTTTGTTCCCTTTGTCTTCTCGCAAATTGATTTAGATAAGTTATTCCACTCTGTCTTTATTTAAATATTATGACCACTGATAGATATGCATTTTTGTTTTATTTCTATGAATGAATTCTGGTCGAATGTTATTGTGATTAGAGACTAATCAAATAGCTCCAATTCATCAATTAGGAATGGATTATTTCTACTGGAACGTAATGCTGAGTAAATACTAATGAAATTGTATGTATCAACGAAAGAATTTCATTACTCCTGTAATAGGATAACCTCTAGGTTAAATCACACTTTTATTTTTGATGAGTAAACTAATACTGTGCATGATGTGATTGCAATCAACTACATCGTCTTTTATGAATAATCATATTTTTGTAGGTAGTTATAGTATACTAGGAGTTTCAACTCATGTACTAGTAAATCTAGAAGTAAAATATACACCCCCTGAATGACAGGTTTTTCATAAAGATGCGTACAGGAAAATGCACCATAGGTGTTGCATGTATATACAATTACATATTTATATACCTATATAAAGTACACTAATTTTAGGAAATATGTACAACAAAACTGAAGCAACATGAATGGTAAATATTATATATGTCTGTCCAAATGTGATGTATAGTATACAACATAATTATGCAAATGCAATACCATATGCATAAAGTTTGGCGAATTTGAAATCTAAGAAAATATGGAATCCGATTAACAAATAATGATTGTATCTAACATATCTATTGCTCTAAGGAAAGTATAAATACTGTCAAGCCATTCTTGTAGAGAACATACAGAAATTCAAAGTAAATCTTCCATAGTTTGAATTGTAATAACGATCATAGCATATATATATATATATATATATATATATATCAGACTAGAATTGTAATTATAACCAAAGTAATTTTATATACGGTCGAGCACTTCGCCAAACCAAGGAATTATTATTTTGGCGCTATACAAGTAAGAGAAATCGCCGTGGAGACATATATGTATAATCATGCTTGACTTTTCCAAAGTTCCAAAAAATCAAAATAACAGTAAATATTCTATACCCAGCAACGATAGGTAACACCCTATCAGGTGTTGGAAAAATGGAAGTTACTCCCCTTTATCCGGACAAACAAATTATAGAGATTAAATCATTCGTCCGACTTTAAAGATTCTAAAAGTGTAATACTAAGATAGACATTGTTGTTGCCTAACCTTAACAAATCCTTATCTTGGAAACCGAATACCTTTTATGGGATCTAAATCCCTCGCAAAATTGGGAATCTTAGAGAGGAAGAGACACTGCAAGGAAACGTAGAGATTTAAAATTAATAACTGCATAAGAAAAGTGGTAATCAAGAAGATCATTCAGAAATAGTAATCCAAATCATACTCCTGAAGAAACACCATTTATTAACTAATTCAGAGACTGACACAACCAAATCTTAAAAGCATCGTGATACAACATGCAATCTTACTGATATAAAGAATATTTATGTTTGAATGTCTTTTGGCAAAAGAAAACACTTTCTGAAAAACTAAAACATAACTATTTCTCTCCAGAAATTTGTGCCCAGAGACAAAATCAATATGCTGGAAAGGAAAACGAATGCTGTCAATTTAACCATAGATTTTAAATTCATCACACACAAAGAACCTCTTTCCTTTCCCCTTTAAAAAATGTATTCGATAGTTAGAACCCAATTTGTATGGAGGCCAGTGAGTTTGTTTACACTAAAGGAAAATGGTATAGATTCTAGAAGCAGAATAAGAGGCATAGAATCTGTGACAGGACTCCAGAGTGATGGGTTTTCGAAGGCAACCATGTTCCAGAAATAAAATATAAGAAAGGGATTCAGAATTACCAACCAAGAAGACATTCAGAGTCCTAGGCTCTCCTAAGTAAGATCTAGGCATGGACATGGACATGTCCGAATATTTTTCCCTTCCAAATGACAGAACCATGAAGAATAACTTTTACCACTGATGGATATAAGAAGAATGAGCCAAGACTTCTTTTGTCTGTAATACCTCCAGATTATTGCAATCTAATAAACATACCTGGTAACTAGCGAACAATTAGTGGAAATTAGAGGATAGTAGAAGAAATTTCCACAGGGGAGCGTACCCTAACTAATCCAACTGAATAACATAGGGAAAACTAGTCCAAGCTTGAAATATCTTAGGTGGGAATCTCACAGAACAACGAAGACCGCCAAAGGAAAAACTCCATGAAATCTTTTAGCCAGTTACCTAAACATTCATAATACATAGGCGTATAAAAGGGTTCAAATAAACTTACCAGGTTAAGAGCGTGGTGGATAGACGATTACCTCCCACACAGAGCAAGTAATTCCATCAATGCCTGAGTCTAACACCAAAGGCGGTAACAATAAACTTTGGAAATAGGGGTTTACCACCAAATCTTGCAACCCAAGAAACGTTGAATGCTAGCTATGTGAGTACTTGTCCCGGTTTAATGAGAGGAACAGTGTAAATTACCATAACCATGTGTTTAGGGAAAGGTGGAAAAGAATGGATGGCCACACAAGTCAAACAGGAGGCCGAGGAAAGGAGCTGCAGAAAGATTTTAATGAAACAGTCGGAACTGTATTTAATACACAACTTTGTCCCTGTATTTTTCCCATCACCAATTAATGAATGAGGACAACAACCAGTTGAGACGTTGGTTTTGGTCCTTACATGTGTTCTTTCCTTTTAATATTTATTGTATGGACTAGGAAGTTGCATTTGAAAACTAGTCACTTCAACTTCGTTCCAGTTTTAAGAAGAACAATGTATACCTTAACAAAAACCCTAACTACCTAATGTCAGTTCTATGTGTATATTACCATGATTACACGTATACAAAGAAACTATGATCTAACTCTGAATCGTTAGAATTTACACGCAACAGACTTTTACAATCCTATAGTCATAATATCATCTTATGCAGGTATGTGAATTAATTCTAACAACGTTAAGTCCAAACGCCCTTTTTTTTTATGTAGTAAGGAGGAAAATGCATCATATTATGTTTAAGGGTGAGATAATAAACAATTATACCTTTATCAAGGCATTATACAACTGTGATATGAGTGTGTTATAAGCATGGTAAACTAATAAGATAAATAACAACACTTAAAAAAAAAAAAAATTAAGTTGGGATTTTTGGGGAACATTACATTGGGACAACAATAGCTCCTCTGGATTTATCAAATGGAATGTAAGGTATTACCATAATGATACCTCAAATCATTTGAATTCAAAGTGTAGTCTATTTTTCACCCAAATGACACCTCCATCAAGAAGTTCCCAATTTATCCCGCAGGAAGCACAAACGGAAGAAACAATCCATTATCTTCAAGGTATTGCGGCAACAATAGATCAAGAAAAAAAAAAGCTTGAAGGAGATATATGAGACATCCAAGTATGAAGATGATGATAATGAATCAATTAATTTTTCTTTATTTTATGAATTTGATCCTATTTACTTTGAGGATGTGATAAAAGAAAGAAAATGGTGTGATTCCATGGATGAAAAAATGAAAGCAATTGAGAAAATTGAAACATGGAAGCTAGTAAACCTCTAGTAAACCTTCCAAGATGAATTTATTGGTGTGAAGTCAGTTTATAAAACCAATAATGATGTAGAAGGTAGAATTGAAATACACAAAGACTAAGTTTTGGTCAAAGTCTATAAACAACTTGACATGGAAGATATTATAATGAAAACTTCACTCTTGTAGAAAGGATGGAAACAATAAGAATTGTATTAGCAATAATAACTCAATACAAATGGAAATTCCATGAGAGGGATGTAAAATCAAGTTTCCTCAATGGAGTGTTAAAGGAGGAAGTAGAAGTTGAACAAACTCTAGGTTTTGATTCTCTACTACGAGAGAACAAAGTGATAAGTTGAGGAAAGCATTTTATGGGCTTAAGAAAGTGCCAAAGGCTTGATATATCTACATTGACTCATACCTGTTAAGAACTGGTTGTAGTAAAATCAATAGACAGCCAAAACTTTCCATCAAAGTCAAAAATTAAGGTGAAATTATAATTATTTGATTTTATGTAGATGATATGATGTTTATAGGAAACACAAATATTTCCATAGAACAATTCAAAACAACACTGAAGAAAGAATTTTAAATGAAAAATATGGGCTTATTAGGATACTTTATTTGTATTTAGGTGATCTGAAATTGAGATTAGAAGAGGTGCACTAGCATGAATAAGACACACTACACAAACACAATAATAATGTACACACACATTAAAAAACAAAACACAACAAAAAATAGAATAGTATATAGGAAACAAAAAAACACCATCAGTTTATTTCCAAGAGAGGAGAACCTTCTTAATACTATGTAGGGTGACACTTTCCTTTGCGGCAGTTGTAGTTACAAAACATGTTGTGTCTTTATTTCTTCCACGCTCTTCATTCTAGACTGATGAGGTTTATTTCTGCAATAATAAACTAACATAACTCACAAAAAAAAAAATTATTTAGGAAGTTCCCTTCCTAATTGGACTGGAAAGGGATGTTTACGAAGTGACTAATAGACCAAAAATAACATACTAATTATTATCCAGTTTCTCTCTACTCAACTGAACTGGTGAGAGAAAATTACCATAGTAATTACTGAGTTGATGTTACTTTTCTCTTAGTACTTGGTGAAGTAAGGTAGATGCCCTTCTTGTTGGCCCAATTCCTCCCTGTTTAGGCCTGTAAGCATCCCTAATTTTGTGAGCAACTGAGGAAAATCTCACTGCATTGTCTCGGTGGAAATCCACTTCGAGTGAGTTGGAGTTTTTCCATTTTTAGTAATAAGATATGAAACATACTATTGTTGATGTGTAATCCTGGTCTTCACATCCATAATTTTAATTGAAAGTAGAGGAGGCTGAAAATATGGGATATTATCTATTGGATGTTGAACTGTGACTTCCTCCTCAAGAATTGGAGGCTCAAATAGTTTCAAGTTGTTAATGTTGAGCATATCATGTACGTCGAGTTGTTCAGGTAAGTCTAAACGATACACATTATTTCCAATGCATTCTATGACTGTGTATTTTGTACGTTTTAAACCTGTGAAGTAAAGAAATGCATATATATTCTTAAGAAAAATAAAATTTAGTCAATGGCTCATACACAGAGTACACAAAGATTTTATACCAGAAACCCTCAATTGGGAAAACCTTTCTTATATTCATTATATCGAATTTCACCATTCACCATACAATATATACAATGTTTTAGGTATTCCGTAGATACCGAAACCCTAATCCATTAATACATGATTAATTTAGAAAACTTCTAAAAATAGAAAAAACTACCCGTAACTAGAGGGGGGCATACGTGCCCCCCCCCTCGGACCCCCCTAGGAAAGCGTTTGACACACACAACACATTGACCGCTAATAGAGGGATCATCGGATGTAGTTTTCGAATCTAATGCGCCCACACACACACATGGAAAGAATATAACACATACACAACATATTTGTTGTACCACAATGGATGTAGTTTATGATGGTGCCCTTTATACCATTTCTTATCTAGTATAATCCACGCTCGATCTCCCAGGTGAAAGGTCAAGGTTATACGGTGCTTATCATGCAATTTCTTAGCATGGTCCTATGTTTCTTTCAAGGCCATTGAAACCTGAGTGTTTCACTATGATAAACTATGAATAAAATGTTGTGCTACCTTTTTTTCTTGGTATTGATGTACGAAGACGAAAGGAGATAAAGTGACGAGAATTTATGAGGGTGTAAGGTCCTGGAACTCAAGACAAACTTTGAACATACAAAATTATGTGGAACAGTGTGTGGAACCACTGTAAATGTGTTGTATGATATGGAGTTATCAATCCCTCTACGTATTTTTGACGAAATAGTTGCAAAAGGAATTTACCAATGTATGATTTACCACCTTTCTTTTCCCATCAGTTTCAAGGTGAAAAGCAGTGGAGAAGCACATATGAAAACTTAGTAATACCCATAAAGTGTGTTACAAGGTTCTAAGGAATCGAGAGTCCCTATCAAAAATGATATTGTCGGAAAGTCCAAAGTGTGGCCATAGATGCCAGAAGAAAAGATCAATAGTTTGAGAAACGGTGGTAGTTTTATGGAAGGGGATAAATAGTGCCTTTTTTGAAAAATGGTAGATGACAACCCAAATGGAATCATTCTTTCATGAATGATAGGAAATCCACTCAAAAATTAAATGGAAATAGATTTCCATGGTAGGGGTGGAATTGGTAAAGGTCGATATATCCCATTCCTTTGATTAGAAGGCTTACTTTGGGAACATACTAAGTACGCGTGAATGAATTTCTCCACCTGTCAGAATAGTGTCAACCCATAGAAGATTGTTTGTAGATTGAAAATTGTGTTGGTTGTACCAAAATGGCCCCCGCATGAAGAGGCATGTGCCTCCTTGATGAGAATCAAGTGATCCTCGGATTGTGGCACACTGAGTTGGTATAATCAGTAGAGCCATCCATCCTGGATGGTATAATAAATAAAAGGAATTTGATTGATGATTGTCGGTTGTTGTAGTGTTGCCCAAATTTCTTTGAAGAACATATTTGTCTCATACATTCCCTTACATATGTCATATGTTGAACACTTCACCTCTAAGATATTCATAACCTGCGCAAGTGGTCTACTTAAAATTCCTCTGTCTTGTTAGTGACCCCTTTCTTGTATTTAATGATGGGATGGAATTGTTGTACATGTATGCTTCCCACTTCAGATCTATTCCTGCATCTTAGTCTTCGAGTTGATGAATATGAGGGGGTGGTGATATTTGTGAATAATGGTTTCTTTTCCCATAATATAATGACACCATTTCTCCAATGCCTCCACCAATATATAGAATTCCTTCTCATATGTGCTGTAATTGAATTTTAGGTCTGAAAGGTTCTCAAAATGGTACACGACTGGGTCACCTCCCTATTTAAGTACAACCCTAATAGAAAACTGAGAGGTTTCCATCTCAATTTTGAGAGTTCCTTCCAAATATGGCAGGTGAAGGAAAAGAGTAGAGCATAATGTTGTCTTTAATTTTTCAGAATGGCACCAAGCTCCTACATTCCATAATAATTTAACCTGATTAGATAGGTTATGTAAAGGAAGAACCAACTGCGAGAAATGGGATACAAACTTCCTATAGAAATTAATTCCTTCGATGAAACTTTTCATCATGTGAGCATTGGAGGGAGATGACGGTTTAGATAATTCCTATATGGAAGAGGGATCTAGTTACACCCTTTTCTTGTCCAAAATGAATCCTAAATATTTGAATGATGTTTGTTCAAATTAGGAATTATTTTCATTTACCTTAAGCTTACGTGTCCATAGTAAATCAAGCATGTTGTAGACATGATGAAGATGTTCTTCCCATGAGCTACTAAAAAACATGATATCATCAAGATACATTACTATAAAATTACCCAGGTGCAGCTCGAAGATGTCATTTATTAATCTCATGAATGTTGTTGGTGCATTGGTCAATCCAAAGGGCATGACCAACCACTCATAAAGACAAAAAAAATTCTTGAACATTGTTTTCTAGATGTTTGTTGTCTACATGCACACTTGGCGATATCCTACTGTCAAATCCATGTTAGTGAAGAAAGAGGCCCCTTGTAGGTGGTTCAACAAATCCTCAATTAGAGGTAAGGGATATCAGTTGTTAATGGTGGATTTTTTAAGGGCAAAATAATATGTAAGTAAACATCATTCGACAATGTCACTTTAGGGAATAATAAATTTTGGAAATGCACAAGGAGAGGAGGAGCATTGAATATGGATGGATTCTAGAAGTTTTCTAATTTGGAATTTCATTTTCATAGCTTCTTTGGGTGAAAATTGATATGATGGAGCATTGGGAAACTGTAACATCCCTCTTTGGCGCACTAAGAAAACTTATTCTTTGAGGACACTTGCTCACAAGTGATCTCGACTTTTATGCTAAGAAAACATTTATCCTTGATTATGATGCGATATGATAGATGACATGATGTTTTACTGCTTTGATATAGACAAGTTCTATTAAATCAGTTTTATTGAGTGTGCAGGGTTTTGGACCTTGATGATGCAGGGGCATCGATGGGACCCCTTGGACTCTGGATTGAGTCAGGGAGTGTGCTATTTGAGTTGATTTATTTACTGTGATATTTCATTGATTTGATGATATGATGTGGACATGTTCTGACATGATTGTTGATGATGCAGGCTGACGATAGCTTGCCGAAGAGACTCGCATATGAGGTAAAGGGGCCACACACAATTTCCAGAGAGGTTGAGGGAGAGGTGTGGACAACAGCCCTGCCACGGCCTACTAGCACTCCCACCATGGCTCGAACTGTAGGTTAACGATTACCTAGTTCGAGAGGATCCACGATGCCGTGAGGGAAGACTGCGATAGTCGCTCACGATGATTCTAAGGGGCGCGCAATAAGGTGAGGGCCTTATTCCTTAGAGCCCTTAGTTTCCCACAAGTTCACCTGGCGGAGTGTTGACTCCAGGGGTTATAGATGTCTACCAATCAGTCAAGTTGGCGAGTGGCACCCTTGGAGCAGATGGTGCATCCTGAAGGGCACGTCATGTGAAAGAAACACAAGTTAGCGAGTGGCACCCTTGGAGCATGTGGTGCATCCTGAAGGGCACGTCGCACAAAAGAAACAACCAAGGTGAGTGCCACCCTTGGAGCATGCGGTGCATCCTGAAGGGAACGTCGCATTGATGTTGAGGAAGGAAAAAACCTAGATGGCCCTAAGACATTTAACACCTTAATAAATTCTTAAAACGACTTCCCTAAATAATTGTCGCCCAATTCAAAATCTAAACCTAAGTCTAAAACTTCTCTAGGGTAAATTTTTGTTAAGCCTTAAGAAAAAGACCCTAAAAAAAAAATTTAATAAATAAATAAAATAAAAAAATAAATAAAAATAAAAATAAAGATATAAACTAAAACCCGCTTAAGTAATAATTTTCGTCTTCTTAAATTTAGAGGGTAAAATGAAGAGAGGAATAATTTAATTAAAATCCGTGGTTTTAAATTGTAAAGAGGAAATAAATTATTTAACTTGTGGAAGGATAAAAAGATTTTAAATTAATAATAAAAGGGAAAAGAGTAAATAGCGCAACTTCCATTTTGGCTCTAATAAAAAGGGGAAAGAAGGGAATAATAAAAATTAGGAAACTAAGGATTGGAGGAAATATAATAAAGGAAAGTTGGGAACTTATGGTAAAAAGCGAGGTCAACATAGTAAGGAACCTGCAATTAAGAACCTTCTAATTTGAGCTAATTTAGTAACTTCATTTTTAGGGAAATTATTTAAAACATGTAAGGGGATCTAGGAACACCTGGGAGGAAATTTAGGAGCAACTCTAGGTGGGTGAGGGATATGAGTAAATTAATAATTTAAAGAAAATAATTATTGGAGGAAAGAGGGGGATGGACAACACTTGTGTGAAGGAGAATATTTAGAATATTATTATTTAAACTTAATTTAAAAGTGATTTAGGGAAAGTGTGAGGTTTGGACAAATCTATAAAAGAAAGGGAAGATGAGGAAGAAGGGGATCGGTTGTTAGCATAATGTTACACTGCCAGAATTATGACTTGACTGATTACTTGTGGAGAGTTGGGATTTTCCATCTCGGATAGGAGTGGTAGCTTGGCCTTGCGAGGTGGGCTGGGAAGCTAGACATACCATATGGATAGTGTGTGGCCCCTTTGCAGATCGGGGGGCTAAGCGGAAAGAAGAGTACCCCTAGCGATTGGCTGGGATGTACTAGTGAGGTCTCAACGGTCGGCAAGCGGGAGAGGAACAGAGTGCAAGGACGCAATTCGAGGTGGCGATACGACAACGATATGTTATTTTACTTGGTAGAGTAGAATACTTATTTGTTTACTTCGTCGATTATAATTTATTGTTGTAAAACGTTATCTCAGTTGTTGTAAATTGGTAATGGGAAAACAAGAATTAATTTATACTTCATCTAATTGCATCTATGTCATTAAACAGATACTTATGTTGTTATCCTTGGTAGTTGATATGTTACTCCTTCATGTGTGCTTTATCCCTAAACCTTGTCATTGGCGTTGCCTTTCCTTTCACAGCGCGTATATCCATGGCCAAATTTCATCTGCGTGGGAGATAATAAAACCTCGACTGTCATTTCAGTGACCTTCATTAGACCATGGTGCGGATCTCATCATGCTCTTCGTATTATTTATTTATTTTTGCATTGGGATGCCTATCTTATAAGAAGGGATAAATTAACTCTGTAGTGAAGGTTTCTGGCAAAATTTTAAGCTTATGTTGATACTTCTCCTAGCAATTAAACTGTGATTATTTCATTTCCTGGAAAATTAAATTGTGATATTTTTCCTCCTCACCAACGATTCTCTTTCTTCAATTATGTATTACATATTAGGCGAAACCAGGGTGCAATGAAAACGAATGGCTTCAGTCAGGATTTTCCCGTACCCTGCAACCTTAATGAATTTTCCCTGGCAATTTTACCTGGAAAGTTACCTTGATTCCTTCACTCTTAGATAGAGTTTGGTTTCTCGGACCCTGGCTTTCTCCCCCGTGCTGTTACGAATTCCTGGTTATAACCCAGGGTGTTTATTTATTAAATTTCTTCCGATTACTTTTAAAATGATAATAGTCCTCCCTTTTTTTTTATCCATCACTTATCATCTTGGTTGGATGGATAGCGTCCCGGGGTTAAACATTTCTTTATGGCCTTAACTTAAAATAATAGATTCATTTATTTGGTTATGGGTATTCTATCAACATGCTTCCCATTGAATTGTTTTCCTGCACCTAACCGATAAACACCTTGCCCCCCGTGTGTCTGGCCCTTGGGGAAAACCCATCATACCTGTGCATTACATTGAAGGATTCACTCACTGGGGAAAACACGTGTAGAGGGGCGAGTTCTTTGATACGTGTATGCCTCTCCCATTTCGACTATCGCCTTAATAAAAGCGCAGTCCTCATCCTGCACATGTTTTCACTCACGCCCACCTAAATAATGGCTCTCTTATTTCAGGTGCAGAAATCCCCTTGACTTACGCTTCCACTCTGACTTAAAAGGTTCATGCACAGTAATTAAGACAATTCTTATTTATTGCACAACGTGTATTACTGAGTGCCTTGGGTTAGCATGTCACTGGAGATGGCTCGTATGAAAATTTGGGGTAAATTAAAGTCGAACATGTGCGTGAGCTTGCTTTAAGAATCAATGGAGCGACTGTGCATTTCTAACTATATGCGCACATCTCCCTTCCGGATCTGTGTTATAATTTGTATTTAGTTCCTTTGCTATGGACCATTTGTCATTCTGAATCTCTTTTAATGGTTAATGTTTCTCCTCATTAACATCATGAAGGTAGGTTGCAATCCACAAGCTTTATTTACCTCATGTAGATTACAGTCATGCAGATTAAGCTTGTAGGAATAATGGCAGATTATCTTAAATTTAGGGTTAGGGTTAGAGCCTTAAACATGGATTATGTCCACCGTAAGGATCATTATTACTCTCTGAGCTCGTAGGAATAATGGCACATTCTCTGATATCTATTCATGTTTATTTTTATTGTGAAATTCCAATTTAATATACTCATATATATTCATGTTTAATTTTATTGTGAAATTTCAATTTTATATTATCTAATATCCTATGCATACTGCTGACCTCGCTCTCCCTACCTTGAAATCATGGTATACTAGAAATTCATACAATACAAAACAGACCCAAAACTCAAGGGATGCAACTAAAGCGTTTATGTATCTTGTTCTAATTGCACACGGTCTTTACCTTTTTGCTAGCTACGAGTGTTCTGTTGAAGTGTTCCGTGTTATTTTGAAACTCTAGAGAATCTCTACACGAAAGTCATATAAAGATTCTTTGAATCAGTCCGTCTTTTGAAAATATAAGTGAAATTATATGTTTATGGATTTATTAATATTTACTTGTATGAAAGTTCTGAGTTTTCTACTATCTTAATAACTATTAAAGAATTCAGTTAAAAGAATCGAGCCTTCCATCTACAGTTTTATAGTACGATTTTGTCAATTAGTTTGAAAAAACTGACTAAATTCTACAACAAGAATTTGTCTCATAATAAAAATATATTATATATTTATTATATTTCAATAAAAATATATTGAATTTATTATTTGATGATAAAATAAATTAATACATAGCTATAGGGAAGCCATTATAATATTTGATTACATTATTTTATTATTTGGTTAGGGGAGCCATGTTAGTCCTGATTCTTTATTTACTTAGCCGTAGATTTTGATCCTAATGATCGCTTAAACTTACTTATTCTCGCACCCATGATTATTTAAGAATTGAATGATATGTTGCCTAATGAATGAGACTTGCGCGCAATGGAAGAATCATGTAATGTAATGCTTCATGTTAAATGCTACGGTAATGATTTCTTTTTATTATTAATTCATTGGCAAGGTTATGGTAATATAAATGAATGTTGATTTATTTTATGGTAAAGTTATTGTAACTTCATTGCATTGGTAGCATACAAGGAGTAAGGTGATTGGTGATTGATGTTTTAGTTGCAAGGTTTTTATAACATAAGATGTGAGGTTGTTAAGATATTGTTATTGTAATTTTATGGTATATGTAACATATAGGATGTATTGAGATTGTTAATCAATTTCAAGGTTAGTACTATAATTGGAATTTTCCAAAATCACAGTTGTATGATATCAGACTCTTCGATTTGATAAAGCTATTCGCTCTGTATATAAGTCTGAGTGTGCGATTATTTTTGTGTAAAGAATCCAGTGCCATATCAAGAGTCTCGGGCCCTTTAAACATAGGGTTTCCACTCTTGCGACACACCTCTAAGGTCATATTAGTAGTCTCGGGCTCCTTAAAGTCAGAGTTCCCACCACTGCGACCTCCTGACAGAGATTACTAGTTTCTGCCTGAGCAGTCGGCCAGGAGCCTATCTGACATTCTCTCTCTCCAGAGCAGAGAACTAAGACTAAACGTCCTGCTTTCCTATGAAGAAATAGTAAAATGTACTACTATGGATTCTTCCATCTATGTTCGTACTATACATAACATAGTATGTCATTTAATGCTTGCAGTTACTTGTTGTGTGCCTTATGTCTATGGTTGTTTAATGCTTGCAGTTAGTTGTTGTGCACCTTATGTATTCTTTTTGTGATCGTCGTGGTTGTGCCTTGTTAGTCGTTGGGTGGTGAAGTAGAGTCAAGTATGTTTGTTTCCCTTTTACGTGCGCACACACTTGTTCAAAACACAAAAAAAAATTCCACTTGTTATATGAGGTTTGTAGTCATGATGAACGGGACGATGTCACATATGGTATCAGAGCCGGTTCGACCCGGAACTTGGGATTCGCTACGGCTTTCGTTGACATGATTGGATTTGATTATACTATTTCTGATCGAGTTGATTGTGTGCGTGCAGGTAATCATGGTTAGAGGACACCACAGAGGCAGATGATGGGGTGCCAGGGGAGGAGGCGTGATGCCTCCAGTAGCAACCACGCCTGAGGGGTCTAACCCACAGGGAAGCGAGCAGGTTCTCGAACAGGAGCAGATAGCAGTTGGCGATGTGGTCAGGGTGATCAGATCTTTTCAGCGCATGTCTCAGGCACTGATCAACTGCTTGGACAGAGATGAGGCTAGGGCACCGACACCCGCCGAGGTTCCGCCGCGCGCACCGAACATTACTGGTAGCCACTGAGGCATGGTTGGAGAATATGGCGATGTGCTTCGCACTTCGCGATTATACCTCCAACATGAAGGTACGCATGGCAGTCTTTCAACTGAAGGGGAGTGCTCTTCTATGGTGGAAGATGCTCCTGCCACAACTGAATATGGTCGTCGAAGACGTGTCATGGGAACTGTTTGAGGAACGGTTACGAGAGAGGTATCTTTCAGAGGAATTCATTGAGTGTCAACTCAATGAGTTCAACGCATTATGACAGGGGGGTCGTATGGTTCCCGAGTACGAGGCACGTTTTATGGATTTGCTCTGGTATGCTTCGCACCTTAACACTGAGAAGCTCAAGGTCAACAGGTTTGTGTTTAGCTTTAATGGCAGCCTGCGTGCAAAGGTTAGGATCTTGATGCCTCAAACCTTGCACGATGTCATCCAGAAGGCCCTCATAGCAGAGGAGGAGATTATCAGTGGGGGTCAGACTAGGGCTCCAGCGAGACCAGCAGGGCAGGGTTCATTTGGTACACTGCAACACCAGACACCAGGGAGATATATGCCGAGATATCGTGGCTTCTAGAAGGGATCCACTTTCACTGCACCCTGGCGACCGCCGCCTCAACAGTAGACACCTTATCAGGGACCACAGAATCAACAACAATGTCGCCCGCAGCAGCAGCAGTTTAGGCCTGTTCAACAGAACAGACCAGGGTTCCAGGCCGGTGGGCCGTCGTCTTCTACTTCAGGTACCAGGACTACTGGGCCGAAGAAGGGGTGTTGGACCTGTGGGGAGCCACACTACCAGCACGACTATCCTGTGGAGAGGACCAGAGTGTCTGGATCAGCCGGACCCACTACAGTGGGAGATATGGGCAAGGTCCATCCAATTCATGCACCGGTGAATAACTGCCAGGAAGAGCACCAGTCGACTGTGCTCGAGACGACAGGTACTGTCGTTGACCAGACCCTTAGTGTTTTGATAGACCTAGGTACTACTGAGAGTTTCATTTCCGGTGCAGTGCTAAAAAGGATTAAGGTAAAGGCAGTCGAACAGGACGAGTTTAGTTTTGTCGAGATGGCTTCGGGAGCCAAACAAAAGGTTGGAGGAAAGGTTACGGGATGTGCCCTTAACCTGGGAGAGTTTGTCATGAGGGAAACTTGTACATCATGATCTTACGATCTTATGATGTCGTGATTGGTATGGATTGGTTGGAATTTCATGAGGTGATACTCAATTGTAAGAAGAAATAGTTGATTTTGGTTGATGATGAAGGACAGAGACATGTGATTGTAGGCCAAAACCAAGGAGTCTCCCTGAAGATTGTCTCTTCCTTACAATTACGGAAGAGTATGCGCAAGGGGTGAAAGCTTTATGCGATCCTTGCGCTAAACGAAAAGGGAGTAGCAGAAGGTCTAGAAAACCTTCCGGTGGTGAAGGAGTTTGCGGACGTATTTCCATAGGAGTTAACTAGGATGTCGCCGGAAAGGGAATTGGAGTTTACCATCGACCTGAAACCGGGGACCGAACCAATAGCAAGAACGCCTTATCGGATGTCGACCTCGAAGTTGCAAGAGTTGAAAATGCAACTGAAGGAGTTGTTGGACCTGGGACTAATACGTCCTAGTGTGTCACCGTGGGGGGCAGTTGTTATTTTCATACGAAAGAAGGACAGATCATGGAGGCTTTGCATTGACTACCGTCAACTGAACAGGGATATGATCAAGAATTAGTATCCCTTGCCGAGAATTGATGATCTGTTCGATCAAATGAAGGGTGCGACAGTGTTCTCCAAGATCAATTTGCGATCAGGGTATCACCAATTGCGAATCAAGGAGGATGATGTCCCTAGGACCGCCTTTAAGATGAGATTTGGACATTACGAGTTTACGGTTTTACCGTTTGGACTGACAAACGCCCCATGAGTATTTATGAGTTTAATGAACGGGGTGTTCCGTGAGTACTTGGACAAGTTCGTCCAAGTATTCATTGACGATACTTTGATCTACTCTCGGATGACGGAGGAGCATAATGAGCACTTGCGCTTGGTACTACAGTGTCTGCGAGAGAAAATATTGTATGGGAAGTTATCCAAATTCTCTTTTTATCAATCGAGGATTCACTACTTAGGGCATGTTATCTCTGGTGAAGGTATCGCCATGGATCCAGCAAAGGTTGAGGCTATTATGGAATGGCCTGCACCGACGAATGTCACATAAGTGCGTAGTTTTATGGGTTTGGTAGGATACTATCGATGGTTTGTCGAGGGATTTTCGAAGATAGCAAATTCGATCATAGAATTGCAGAAGAAAAACAAGAAGTTTGTTTGGATCGAGAAATGCACGGAAACATTTTGAAGTCTTAAAGAGTTGTTGACCACAACACTGATACTAAAGGTCCCTGACATGGACTCAGACTTCTTGGTATGCACTGACGCATCCAAGGAAGTTTTAGGTGGAGTCTTGATGGAAGATAGACGAGTGATTGCTTACATTTCGAGGAAAATAAGAAGGCATGAGGAGAACTACGCGACGCACGATTTGGAGTTATTAGCCATCGTATATTCCTTGAAGGTTTGGAGACACTACCTTGTTGGATGAAAATTTGAATTAAGGACTGATCATTGTGGACTACAACACATTTTTACGCAAAGCGACCTGAACGCGCGACAATGACGTTGGTTGGAATTGATTAGCGAGTACGATTTTGAGATTACTTACATAAAGGGAAAAGTGAACTCAGTGGCTTATGCTTTGAGTCGGAGACCACGCATCTTCTTGGTGTTTCCTCTTCAAATGAACTTACGTGATAAAATTCTCACTTTACAGCGTGACGACGAATGGTACGTAGAGGTCGAGGGTTTTTTCGGAAAAAAACACAATGATGGTACCACAACATGAGGGATTTTCTTTTGATATCTATGGGTTATTGAGGTTTAGAGGTCGGATTTACGTACCTCCAAACGATAAGTTGAGGATGTTGATCCTGAGCGAGGCTCATAGAGAAGTTTACATGGCTCACCCATGAGTCACGAAGATGAGGGCAGACCTTAAACCCTTATTCTTCTGGAAGGGAATGAAGGCCGACATAGTCAACTTTGTGGCTAGAGTCTAGAGTGTCAGCAGGTAAAGGTTGAACATAGACACCCGACAGGATTACTTCAACCACATGCCATTCTGGAATCGAAATGGGAAGTTATTTCGATGGATTTTATTGTTGGATTGCCACTGACGGAAAGGAGACACGACTCAATTTTTGTAGTAGTAGACACTCTTACGAAAAGTGCTCACTTTATTCCTGTGGGTACGACGTATCAGGCACCTGACATAGCAAGAGTTTTCATCAGTGAGATTGTGAGGCTACATGGTGTGCCTAAGAAGATTATATCCGATCGAGGATCGGTGTTTACTAGATGATTTTGGATGAGTTTCCAAGAGGACTTGGGAACCCAACTTAATTTTAGTACTGTGTATCACCCAGAGACTGACGAACAGACTAAACGAACCATCCAAACCTTGGAAGACATGTTGCGCATGTACTTGATGGACCAACAAAAGTGTTGGGAGGAATTCTTGCCTCTAGTATAGTTCGCTTACAACAACAGTTACCAGAGCACCACTAAGATGGCGCCTTTTGAGTTTCTTTATGGGCGACAATGTCGGACGCCCTTGAGTTGGGATCGGCTTGAGGATAGGGTCCTAGTGGGACTAGAAGCGATCCAAGAAATGGAAGAGAAAATGAAAACCATAAGACAAAGGATTAAAGAAGCGTAGGATCGACATCAAAGTTATTCCGATGCGCACCGAGTCGACCGTAGTTATGAGGTCGGCGATCGAGTCTTCTTGCGGGTTAAACCGCATAATAGTTCGATCAAGTTTGGAAAGGGAAATAAACTCTCTCCTAGGTTTGTGGGACCTTTCGAGATTGTGGAAAGAAAGGGGCCCGTGGCCTATCGACTAGCCTTGCCTGATTCTTTGAGGTGTATGCACGATGTTTTTCATGTATCTGTTTTGAGACATTATATTAGTGATCCTACACACGTGATTGACATGAGTTCCTTGCAGGTATCGGACGAGGGAGTGCTCAGGGCTGAGTTGGTCCGCATCTTAGATCATCACGTTTGACAGTTAGGAAGTCAAACAGTATATCAGGTCAAGGTCCAGTGGGACAGTTCTAGTCCGCACTCGGCGACCTGGGAGAACGCATATGATATGTGCCAGCAGTTTCCATTTTTGTTTGATAGATAGACTTATGATACTGTGATACCTTTATTTCGGCATTTATACTATGAAACTTCGGGACGAATTTTAGACCAAGAGGGAGTGTATGTAACATCCCGCTCTGACGCACTGAGAAAACTTATTCTTTGAGGACACTTGCTCACAAGTGATCTAGACTTTTATGATAAGAAAACATTTATCCTTGATTATGATGCGATATGATAGATGACATGATGTTTTACTGCTTTGATATAGACAGGTGCTATTGACTCAATTTTATTGAGTGTGCAGGGTTTTGGACCTTGAGAATACAGGGGAATCGATGGGACCCCTTGGACTCTGGATTGAGTCAGGGAGTGTGCTATTTGGGTTGATTTATTTATTGTGATATTTCATTTATTTGATGATATGATGTGGACATGTTCTGACATGATTGTTGATGATGCAGGCTGATGATAACTTGCCGACTAGACTCACATATGGAGTAAAGGGGCCACACACGATTTCAAGAGAGGTTGAGGGAGAGGTGTGGACAACAGCTTTACCACAACCTACTAGCACTCCCACCGTGGCTCGAACTGTAGGTTAACGATTACCTAGTTCGAGAGGATTCACGATGCCGTGAAGGCAGACTACGATAGTCACTCACGATGATTCTAAGGGTTGCGCAATAAGGCGGGGGCCTTATTCCTTAGAGCCCTTAGTCTCCGACAAGTTCACCTAGTGGAGTGTTGACTCCAGGGGTTATAGATGTCTACCAATCAGTCAAGTTGGCGAGTGGCACCCTTGGAGCACGTGGTGCATCCTGAAGGGCACATCGCGTGAAAGAAACAAAAGTTAGCGAGTGCCACCCTTGGAGCATGTGGTGCATCCTGAAGGGCACGTCGTGTAAAAGAAACAACTGAGGCGAGTGGCACCCTTGGAGCACGTGGTGCATCCTGAAGGGCACGTCGCATTGATTTTGAGGAAGGAACAATCCTAGATGGCCCTAAGATATTTAACACCTTAATAAATTCTTAAAACGACTTCCCTAAATAATTGTCAGCCAGTTCAAAATCTAAACATAAGTCTAAAACTTCTCTAGGGTAAAATTTTGTTAAGCCTTAAGAAAAAGACCCTAAAAAAAAAAATTAATAATAATAAAAAAATAAAAATAAAGATATAAACTAAAACCCACTTAAGTAATAATTTTGGTCTTCTTAAATTTAGAGGGTAAAATGAAGATAGGAATAATTTAATTAAAATCCGTGGTTTTAAATTGGAAAGAGGAAATAAATTATTTAACTTGTGGAAGCATAAAAAGATTTTAAATTAATAATAAAAGGGAAAAGAGTAAATAGCACAACTGCCATTTTGGCTCTAATAAAAAGGGGAAAGAAGGGAATAATAAAAATTAGGAAACTAAGGATTGAAGGAAACATAATAAAGGAAAGTTGGGAAGTTATGGTAAAAAGCGAGGTCAACATAGTAAGGAATCTGCAATTAAGAACCTTCTAATTTGAGCTAATTTAGTAACTTCATTTTTAGGGAAATTATTTAAAACATGTAAGGGGATCTAGGAACACCTAGGAGGAAATTTAGGAGCAACTCTAGGTGGGTGAGGGAAATGAGTAAATTAATAATTTAAAGAAAATAATTATTGGGGGAAAGAGGGGGATGGACGACACTTGTGCGAAGGAGAATATTTAGAATATTTTTATTTAAACTTAATTTAAAAGTGATTTAGGGAAAGTGTAAGGTTTGGACAACTCTATAAAATAAAGGGAAGATAAGGAAGAAGGGGATCGACTGTTAGTGTAACGTTACGCTGCCGGAATTGTAACTTGATTGATTACTTGTGGAGAGTTGGGATTTTCCAGCTCGGATAGGAGTGGTAGCTCAACCTTGCGAGGCGGGTTGGGAAGCTAGACATACCATCTGGATAGTGTGTGGCCCCTTTGCGGCTTGGGGGGCTAAGGGGGAAGCAGAGTACCCCTAGCGATTGGCTGGGAGGTACCGGTGAGGTCTCAACGATTGGAAAGAGGGAGCGGAATAGAGCGCGCGGACAGAATTCGAGGCAACAATATGGCAACAGTATGGTCTTTTACTTGGTAGAGTAGAATTCTTATTTGTTTACTTCGTCGATTATAATTTATTGTTGTAAAACGTTATCTCAACTATTGTAAATTGGGGCAAACAAGAATTAGTTTATACTTCATCTAATTGCATCTATGTCATTAAATAGATACTTTTTTTGTTATCCTTGGTAGTTGATGTCTTACGCCTTCATGTGTGATTTATCCCTGAACCTTTTCATTGGCACTGCCTTTCCTTTCACGGTGCGTATATCCATGGCCATATTTCATCCGCGCGAGGGATAATAAAACCTCGACTATCATTTCAGTGACCTTCATTGGACCATGGCGCGGCTCTCATCATGCTCTTCGTATTATTTATTTATTTTTGCATTGGGCTACGTCTCTTGTAAGAAGGGATAAATTAACTCTGTAGTGAAGGTTTCTGGCAAAATTTTAATCTTACACTGATAATTCTCCTAGCAATTAAAATGTGATTATTTCATTTTCTGGAAAATTAAATTGTGATATTTTTCCTCCTCATCGGTGATTCTCTTTCTTCAATTATGTATTACATATTAGGCGAAACCAGGGTGCAATGAAAAGAAATGGTGCCAGTCAGTCTTTTCCCATACCCTGCAACCTTATTGAATTTTTGCCGGAAATTTTACCTAGAAAGTTACCTTGATTCCTTCACTCTCAGACAGAGTTTGGTTTCTGAGACCCTGGCTTTCTCCCCCTTGCTGTTATGAATTCCTGGTTATAACCCAGGGTGTTTCTTTATTAAATTTCTTCCGATTACTTTTAAAATGATAATAGTCCTCCCCTTTTTTTCAGCCATTACTTATCATATTGTTTGGATGGATAGCGTCCCTGGGTTAAACGTTTCTTTATGTCCTTAACTTAAAATAATCGATTCATTTATTTGGTTATGGGTATTCTATCAGTGTGCTTCCCACAGAATTGTTTTCATGCACCTAACCGATAAACACATTTCCCCCTATGTGTCTGGCCCTTGGGGAAAACCTGTCATACCTGTGCGTTACATTGAAGGATTCACTCGCTGGGGAAAACATGTGTAGAGGGGTGAGTTCTCTGATGCCTGTATGCCTCTCCCATTTCGACTATCGCCTTAATAAAAGCCCAGTCCTCATCCTGCACGCGTTTTCACTCACGCCCACCTAAATAATGGCTCTCTTATTCTCGGCGCAGACATCCCCTTGACTTACGCCTCCACTCTAACTTAAAAGGGTCATGCACAGTAATGAAGATAGTTCTTGTTTATTGCACAACATGTATTACCCAGCGCCTTGAGTTAGCGTGTCACTGGATATGGCTCGCATGAAAATTTGGGGTAAATTAAAGTCGAACACGTGTGTGAGCCTGCTTTAAGAATTAATGGAGCAGTTGTGCATTTCTAACTGTGCTACGCACATATCCCTTCCGGATCTGTGTTATTATTTGTATTTGGTTCTTTTTCTATGGACCATTTGTCATTCTGAATCTCTTTTAATGGTTAATGTTTCTCCTCATTAACATCATGAAGGTAGGTTGCAATCCACAAGATTTATTTACCTCATGTAGATTACAATCATGTAGATTAAGCTCGTAGGAATAATGGCAGATTATCTTAAATTTAGGGTTAGGGTTACAACCTTAAACATAGATTATGTCCACCGTAAGGTTCATTATTACACTCTGAGCTCGTAGGAATAATGGCACATTCTCTGATATCTATTCATGTTTTTTTTTATTGTGAAATTCCAATTTAATATACTCATATCTATTCATGTTTAATTTTATTGTGAAATTCCAATTTTATATTATCTAATATCCTATGCATACTGCTGACCTCGCTCTACCTATCTTGAGATCATGGTATACTAGAAATTCATACAATACAAAACAGACTGAAAACGAGAGCGATGCAACTGGAGCGTTTATGTATCTTGTTCTAATTGCACACGGTCTTTACCTTTTTGCTAGCTACAAGTGTTTTGTTGAAGTGCTCCATGTTATTTTGAAACTATAGAGAATCTCTACACGAAAGTCATATAAAGATTCTTTGAATCAATCTGGCTTTTGAAAATATAAGTGCAATTATATGTTTATGGATTTCTTAATATTTACTTGTATGAAAGTTCTGAGTTTTCTACTATCTTAATAACTACTAAAGAATTCAGTTAAAAGAATCGAGCCTTCCAGCTACAGTTTTATAGTACGATTTTGTCAATTAGTTTGAAAAACGCTACTAAATTCTACAACAAGAATTTGTCTCATAATAAAAATATATTATATATTTATTATATTTCAATAAAAATATATTGAATTTATTATTTGATGATAAAATAAATTAATACATAGCTATAGGGAGGCTATTATAATATTTGATTACATTTTTTTATTATTTGGTTAGGGGAGCCATGTTAGTCCTGATTCTTTATTTACTTAGCCATAGCTTCTGATCCTAATGATGGCTTAAACTTACTTATTCTCGCGCCCATGATTATTTAAGAATTGAATGACATGTTTCCTAATGAATGAGACTTGCGTGCAATGGAAGAATCATGTAATGTAATGCTTCATGTTAAATGCTACGGTAATGATTTATTTTTATTATTAATTCCTTGGAAAAGTTATGGTAATATAAATGAATGTTGATTTATTTTATGGTAAAGTTATTGTAACTTCATTGCATTGGTAGCATACAAGGAGTAAGGTGATTGGTGATTGATGTTTTAGTTGCAAGTTTTTTATAACATAAGATGTGAGGTTGTTAAGATATTGTTATTGTAATTTTATGGTATATGTAACATATAAGATGTATTGAGATTGTTAATTAATTTCAGGGTTAGTACTATAATTGGAATTGTCCAAACTCACAGTTGTATGATAGCAGACTCTTCAATTTGATAAAGCTAGTCCCTCTGTATATAAGTCTGGGTGTGCGGTTATTTTTGTGTAAAGAATCCAGTGTCGTATCAAGAGTCTCGAGCCCTTTAAACGTAGGGTTTCCACTCTTGCGACACACCTCTAAGGTCGTATCAGTAGTATCAGGATCCTTAAAGGAAGAGTTACCACCACTATGACCTCCTGATAGAGATTACTAGTTTTTCCCTGAGCAATCGGCCAGGAGCCTATCTGACATTCTCTCGCTCCGGAGCAGAGAACTAAGATTAAACGCCCTGCTTTCCTGTGCAGAAATAGTAAAATCTACTACTATGGATTCTTCCATCTGTGTTCATACTGTACATAACACAGTATGTCGTTTAATGCTTGCAGTTACTTGTTGTGCACCTTATGTCTATGGTCGTTTAATGCTTCCAGTTACTTGTTTTGCGCCTTATGTCTTCTTGTTGTGATCATCGTGGTTGCGTCTTGTTAGTCGTCGGGTGGCGAAGTAGAGTCGAGTATGTTTGTTTCCCTTGTACGCGCGCACACACTTGTTAAAAACACAAAAAAAATCTCCACTTGTTATATGAGGTTTGTAATCGTGATGAATGGGAGGATGTCACAGAAATGAGGATTCAGTAATGAGAATAATGTTTTTTTCAATGGAGTGAGATTGGGGAATGCCAGTGGGTTTTTAAAAAAAAAAATTCAATTCATGGAGGAGAGGCATGATTGAGGGAGGTGATGGATTGGTGAGGATATAGGGCTTAATAGGGTGCACCAAACACATAGAAAATCCTTTGTTTATCTTGTCTCATTTCAAGGCTTCTTTACTTGCGGCGGAGGGGATTTGAGAGCCACTTAGGTAAGCACATATATGCATCATTCATGTTGTTGGTGTTATTGATGAGATTTTGCATGGTATATGGTGTGTGGACCTTGATGGTAATGGAGACCCAACAAAAATTTGACACAATCTAAGGGTGAGACATCACAAACCATTGTATCTTAGAAGGGTCCAATAGAAAATGTGACTCTGTGGCATCGAGCAACAATAAGACAAGGTCAACCATTTTCTACCCAACAAAATTTATATGGATGTAGGTGAGGAGTGGTGGGAAGTTGCAAGTGTTGGATTAAGTCTTAGGATATGAGATTCTTCTAGTTATTGTTGTCCAAAATGAGGTTTGTGAGTTCATGATTGATTTGAAAGTTATGAGTAAAGAGGGGAACATTAGCACTACCTCGTTCGAGAGTAGTCATCATTTTGAGAGAGGGGTTGTCTTTTGTGGGATTTTCAAGAGATATAGCTTTTGATTGGTCGGGGATCTTTGGGGGAGAGAATTATACAAAAAAAATTGTATTTGTGCATAAATTTTTAAGTATGTGAAAATCAACAGATTTGTGTGAATTGGTCTTGTGAAAAGTGCACCAGGGCATATTTTTGTGCATGGACGGTGAAGTGGTGGATGACGAAAACTGTGAAGGACTGTGAGTGGTAGAGGTAGAAAAAAAATTGAGGGGAGTGAATGTGAGGAACAACCTTATGTTCCATGGCCAAATCCCGTAATAAGGACTTTTCCAATAAAGAGCCTTCAAATAAATCAACTTCATGACCTAGATGATAAACCAGAATTTAATTTTATAATTAATTCCTCTTAGAGATTACCGATGTGAAGATGGATGCATAATTTGAAGAAGACATCTATGTATATTTGTACTGATTGAGTGTATAGTTGTTAGAGATGCAATCATTTTGCAAGAAAATTCTGGAGATAGCATGGGGGATACAATCACTCTTGCAAGGTGTGAAAAAAACCTTCCCAAGAAGTAATGCATGTCATTTTCATGTTTTTTGTCTCTCTAAGATCAATGACCAATTTTGACTATTCAGGTTGGATTTCCCATTGATCCATGTGGATATTGATGGCCACCCACCTCTTCCAAACTCCAATAGGCTCATCTTGACAATTTTGAGTTCCACACATTTCTCCAAAATGGGGAAATTTCTTTGTAATTGTTGGTTTTTCACTTTTGAGGTTGTCCTAAATAAATACACAACATCCAGGAGGATATTGGTGGTCTCCCACCTATTCCAACTGGCTTATCTTGGAACTTTTCATGTCAATACAGATTTATGTACTTCCAAGGCCATTTTGGGGCCCTAAACAATGTTTTCTTATATTTCCACAATTAAACTATATATAGAGTCATATTTTGATGCCATAATGGACATTTCTTGAAAATACCTTTCCAACGGGATATCACACGCCTAAAATGAATATCGTATGCAAATGTTATGACCCAGGGAAGTTGATGCACTAACTTACTCCAACAGTTCCCACATGAGTTTTGGCGCTTTATATCCTAGGGTTAGGCTTTTGGATGTCTATGTTTTTTTCATTCAATTTTATCATAAAATGGTCTTTACAGCCTCATTTTAATAATCTTCTTACGAATGAGAATAATTGTCACATCTCTTCTCAAAGATAAAGCTGGAACCATTCTAGCGAGTCTTGCACTCTGTATTTTTACGATCTCTATACATATATTTCATTAATATAAATCATGTATTGTTGTATTTCTTTGTTTCTGAAATTTTTTATGTGTATTTCATTGTAATATCTCTTCTTTCATTTCATTCTGAAAATAATCCAGTCCAGTGGTATCAAAGCAAGTTGTTCTTGATCGTTTTTCAGTGCATGTCCCCGACAAGGTCCGAATATAGAAACTTGGGTCTCACACTTGTATCTCTTGAGGAAAATATCTCTCACATGCCCAAGAAAACCTCGATGGTGACAAAAACAAAAAGTGGCATAGAAAAAGATTCGATTAACTTGTTTCTTGAGAAATCTCTTGTGCGATAGAGAGATGAAATGATGGAGAATTTTTCCCACATTCTTCAATGCTTGCCAATAGAAATAGGAGCATCTTCATCAAGTGACCACTTTTGAGGAATCTCTACCTTCAAGGTACAAGTTAATTTTGATATTCCCATATTTGAAGGTCGGATAGATGCAGATACCTTCACCTTCACACTCCTTAAGGATCTCCCCCATGTCAAAAATTTGTGGGAAACTTAACGAGAGAAAATTTCCATAGAGGAATATGGAATATATGGGGTTGAGCCCAATTGGGATTTTTTTGTGAATGTGGTCAAGGAACAATAATACTTTGTTGATAACTATGAAGACCAATACATGAGATGGACCACACTATGGAAAGAGAAGAGGAAAACAATTTCAGATTTCACAAATACTTTCCATACCTTGCACACCAAGCTAGGTATAAAATACTCCAAGCAACATCTGGTTCTGAAATATCATGGGGCTCCTCATAGGTACACCCAAACCAAAATTTATTTCCTAAACATCTCATCATTGGGAGTTTCCTATCGATATGT
Source organism: Picea engelmannii (assembly GCA_009831015.1). Classification (NCBI taxonomy): domain Eukaryota; kingdom Viridiplantae; phylum Streptophyta; class Pinopsida; order Pinales; family Pinaceae; genus Picea; species Picea engelmannii. The sequence continues at coordinate 773,285 of ML776893.1, read as the reverse complement.
TGTCAAAATCAAGAAGAAATTTAGGCACCATAACAAATGGGAGTTCGGGTCTACAAATACGCAACAACCAAATCATGGTAAAGACGTCCCTAACCAACAGCTTCCTGAAAAACCAGTCCAAGACATAAGAAAATAAGGGTAAAGGAAAGACAAAGAATGACATTGGGAAGTGGTGTGACTTCCAGAAAATCCCCTGGAACAACAACTATGAATGTCACTTGAAACAATCATTGGTGTCTAAGGTCAAAGCGAATGACCTGAACCCTGATTCGTAATGTGATACATAAAATATTGAAAATAGACAGATCATTGACGTAGACCTCACTACTACTATCATGACCGAAACAATTCAACCAGAAGAACCTATAGATCTTGAAGAGGGGGATCCCCTCTTCCATTCACAGATGTGGGTGAAGGGGACCCTATTGCATTTCATTGTTGCTAGCATTATCCATAATAGCCTCATCTTAACGAAGGTTGTCAAATAGTTGGGGTTGTCGACAACACCACACCCACAACCATACAGAATCAGGTGGATTCACTAAGGATGAGATCTCCATGTCATTTAGTAGTGCCACCTGTCCTAATGTATACATCCCTTCAAGTATGAGGTAGTGTGTGATGTTTCCCCTCTTGATGTCTGTAATGTTGTTTTGGGCCAACCATATATGTGGAAACATCATTATGTTTGTGAGTCTCGACCTCGTAGTGTCATAGTTATTGTGGGGGGTCAACTCTACAGGATACCAGAGGTAGTTTTGGCCATTGTTCCACCAAAATAGTATCGCAAGGTAATCTCTCATACTGCAAAATTCATCCTCTTCACAGTCTGTTCAAAGGATGCACAAAAGGACAATATAACCACTGTAGCGTGAACACCTTCTATGGAGGAGAAGTATATTGAAGAAGAGAAATAAGATATTGTTTCTTCACCTATGATGGTTCCTACACAATTCCTTGTCAAGCCCAGAGACAACACCGTGGTGAAACAGATTCAATCCTACCAGCAACAGGTTCATGGAAACCTTCCACAAAGAAAGCAATGCAACTTCTCCAATAAGGAATGCAACTCACCAAGATTCAGTTTCATAAAATGGTTTCCCATATTCCCTTGGAACTTAATGCAATGGATACCATTTCTTCCTAAGGGGGGAGGATTGATTCAAGTAGATAGTGGAGGCCACCAACCTATTCAAAATCCAACTTGCTTATCTTGGCAGTTTTTCAGTTCAACACATTTCTCTGTAATACGGACATTTCTTTGTAATTGTGGCTTCTATACTTCGAGGGTTGTCTTGAATCCCTACACAATATCTAAGAGGATATTGTTTTCCACCCACCTATTCCAACTGGCTTATTTTGGAAATTTTCATGTCAGTATATCTTTTTGTACTTCCAAGTCTGTTTTGGGGACCTAAACAATGTTTTATTAGATTTCCACACTCAAACTATAGGCAAAGTCAAATTTTGACAGTGTAATGCATATTTCTTGAAAAGACCTTTCCAACATGCTATCACACACCTCAAATGAAGATCATATGCAAAAGTTATGAGACCAGGAAGTTGACTTACTGACTTACCCCAATAGGGCCCACATGAATTGTTGTGCTTCATCTCCTAGGGTTAGGTTTTTGGATGTTGAGGGTTTTTGCATTGAGGTTTATCATAAAAAGACCTTCAGATCCTCATTGTAATCATCTTTTTGCAAATGAGCATAGTTGTCACATCTGTTCTCAGAGATAAACATTCCACCATTCTAACAAGTCTTACACTCTATAGTTTTACAGTCTCTTTACATTTATTTCATTAATAGAAATCATGTATTGTTCTATTTCTCTATTTTTGGCAATTTTTATGTGTATTTCATTGTAATATCTCTACTTTCATTTCCTTCAAAAAATAATCTGGATCACCCACCAAGCTTCAGCGATGCCTTCAAGTTGAAAACTAACTATGTGCAACTTAGTGTCCTCTTCCCTCTCAGGAGGGTTGTTGAAGTAGGTGGAGAGACAACAGATCCAAAAATCAATAGTCTCTCCATTAATTTTTTTGGAAAATTATGCCAATTGGAAGTGGGTGTCAATTTGCATAGGTGTTGGAGTCCTGTGTTTATGTAGGAAAACTAACTCATGCAGAGAAAGAGATAATTATTTAACTAGTGTAGACATGTTGGACCTGGAATCCTCGATATAGAGTTCTCTGCACAACGACATGATTTTCATTCACAGATGGGATCCCTGAACAATAATGCAGAATAATCTCTCGCATGCGCTCATTATGGCACATTAAGACATCGAGGGAGAGCCCCTATAAGGGAATTCTAAAATCACTAAGAAGGGTGAAATGGACGTATTCAAACACTGAGATGCTCAAGGTCCCTAAGAAGGGTGTACTCGAAGCTTTGAGCATAGCATTGATTGTCGAGACTGATTATCCAAAAAACAAAAAATGTTTGTAGGATGTGGATGGTCTCTCCATTTTCTTCTTTTTTGTGATTAGAATCCTTCTAAGATCGAACCTATAATACCAATTGATCTAAAATTGATATCAGAAGAGGTGCACTAGCATCGATTGGATAGACTACATTAACACAACAACAATGTACAAAAAAGGAAATCGCAACATGCAATAAAAGAATAGATCGGAAATAGAAAAGCACCATCATTTTATTTCCAAGAGAGAAGCACCGTCCTAATACTATGTAGGATGAATATTTCCTATGTGGAAACTCCCGTTACAAAATATGTTTCTACTTTATTTATACCATGCCCTGCATACTAGACAAGCAAGGGTTGTCTTCGCAGCAACTGACAGACACAACTGAAAAAATAAAACTTATTTAGGGAGTGCCCTTCCTAAGTGGACTGGTGAGGGATATTTGAAAAGTGACTAATTGACAAAAAATTACATACTAACTTTTATTGAACTGCACTCTACTCAATCAGACTCGCGAGAGAAGATTACAATAGTAGTTATTAACTTCATGTTAGTTCTCTATTACTGGTTGGTGAAGGAAGGTGGATGCCCTTCCTAGTGGGCCATTAGGTTAGACAAACAAATGACAATATGTTCATATCTCAAGTTAAGTATGCAAGGGATATCTTAAACAGACTTAGGATGTCGAATAACAAGATAACACCAACACTAGAAGACCAAGAAACATGTTTGAAGCTAGGAAACGATTGTTGTAGTAGCGATGTGGATTGAACATTTTATAAAAGTATGGTTAAAAGTATTATGTATCTAACAAAAAAATTACCTAAAGTCGGTTTAATCTCCAAGTTTATGGAGACTCCAAAGGAAGCACACTTAGAAGCAAGAAAGAGAATTTTCAGTTATGTGAATGGCACCAAAAGCCATGGAATTTTTTATATTGTAGTAGATAACTTTGAGTTAGTTTTGTATAGTGACAATGATTGGGGAAAAAATATAGATGATTGAAACATCACATTTGGATATGTGTTCCAAATTGGATCATGATCTATTTCATGGGATTCAAAGAAACAACCCATTGTGTCACTTTCCAAAGAAAAAGTTGAGTACATGGTAGAAAACAAAACATTGTGTCAAGCTAACAAAACATCTTGTCAAGTTTTATGGTTAAGAAGGATAATATTAGATTTGAATCAGAAGAAGCAAGAGAGAAAAATAATCTTCTATAATCAATCCTCTACATCTCGATCAAAGAATCTAGTAATTCATAGATGCAACAAACACATAGACATAAGATACCATTTCATAAGAGAATTGGTTGAGTCTAGAGAAATAAATTTGCAATTTTGCAAGTTAGATGAGCAACTTGTAGACATATTCACAAAAACATTTATGAAGGATAATGTTGAAAAACTAAGAGAAGATCTCATATACATCAACCATAACAAACACTTGAATTATACCTCATCTATCACTTCAGTCTTGAAATCCTAAAATTTCTTTGCATCCATACCTCATGGGTTGTTATCACTTTAGAAAAGTCAAGCTTAAAAGGGAGTGTTGAAAATAAGCATGATGAACACTTTGAGATATATTCACTGCATTCACCAAACCGTGGATATCATTATGAGATAAATATGTAAAAAAAAAGTAGAGAGTATTAATGTAGAAGAAAAAAAAAGAAGAATAGAATATGCAATAGAATTGTTCATATAATAAAAATGTACTTACAATATAAATCTATGCTTTCTTACATAAAATCGATGTTTATATCTCTATATAAAAAGATATCCATATTGAAATAAGTGGATTCTTCTTTAAGAATTATTTTCATTTACCTTGTAACTTGGTAATCAACCTCTCATTTCCAAAGTGGGAACCACATTCACCTAAAATACAACAAAAATACTTTTCACAATTTTTTTTACTTATTATAAAAAATTATAATAATAACATGAGAACCATATTCATCATTTAAGTTTTGTTGTGTTGTTAGTATCTTTTTAACCTAGAATGCTACTTGTTCCATTAGTAACAACCTATAACATTAGTTTAACAAAATGAATTAACACATCCATATCATAATTTATACAAATTTATCTATACTTTTTCATTTATTCATACAAACTCAAAAGAAATAACTACAATACCACCAAACATACACCTCCACCTAAACCCTTTTTATTACAACATTAAATAATATTTTTATTCCATATAATCTTTTACTTTTCTCCAAAGTGCCCCACCATCACTTAGACCTTTTAACGTCCTCTATGACAATATTTGTCACAATTATATCCAACTACTCATATGTCCGGTGACCAAACAACTGTGATACAATGAGACACACTAACAATTCCATGACTTATAGTAAATGTTTATATACAGTATTCGTTCAAATCATAATCATATCGCATCGAATCACCACAAAGGCCAAGCAAATTCGAAATAAATCAAAATGGCGTATCTCCCATGTACTCGTTGAACGTTGTGCAGCTATGCACGTGGACATATTTTCTCCTTCCATACTACTGTCTATCATTTCATCCTCCTCTGCCGTCCGCCATACAAAAGTGCAGCTATGCACGTGGGCTCTACGCTGTCGGTCAGATCCTCCTCTGCCGTCCGCCATACAAAAGTTCTTCATTACAAGAAATCCCTGCACCTTGACAGCACAGCATACATAAGGCGCACAATTTTGTAAAGAGTTGACAATGGTACCCAGGGAGGCGAATCCAGCTGTTGTTCACTAAAGAAGATCGTAGACCTTCTGTTTCTATCTTAGCTGGATTAGCGCACATATCGGGAACATCAGATTTATTCTGTATAGACGATGAACTTTCAAAACCACGCATATTCGTGGGCTCTTCAGCGAGGGACTTAATCTCAAGCCAGCTCTTACATTATGATAAAATACACAGCACATATAATACATTATGGTCCACTGAGATATATAAGACAGGACCATATAGGCCAACATCACACAGAAAGTATTGTATTAAATTGTATATATAGATATTCACAGCAATAATGAGAATTTGGACTCTATAGAGTTTCTCCTACAAATAACACGGCGAGCCCATTTAATGCCAACACTTCAATAATACTATACAGTACGACTGTGTTAACATGTAATCCTTTATATTATAAAAAGGATGGTAAGGTATACACTCCCGAAAACTTTTATTTGAATTAGATTTGGTTTACATTTCAACTTAATTGATCTTAGTTCACCGTACCATATATTTGAGCCATGTTGAAAAGAAGAATAAACAAGATTGAAGATTTCAGTGAAAAACCACCATTTTCCGGACTCAAAGACTTCGGGGTGCATTCAAAAGGTTATTCAAACATCTTAGACATTAATAATCAAATGTAAAATTCTCCAGCGAGCTTTAGAAATGGGGAGAAGAAATATTGCAACCTTTGTTAAGACCAGACTTCCGCCACTATAAATCTTTCGACTGCATCTCAAGAGCTCTCGCCCTCACGCATTGCATTTAAAGAAATTTGAAATGCAAAATCTCTCCCACGACGGCAAAAACACATGGATGGATCCGCGCAGAGAATCAATCAGCCGTTTATTAGTGATTGGAGAAACCATAAATAATCGAAGCCGGTTCTTTCTATGTTCTTTACCCTAGTTTACTTGACCTAAAAGGCTACGATAAAAGCCAAAAGTTATGGGACTTCAACTCGATATTTAACTAGAATCCCTTCTCTTCACATTTCAGATGGTCTGTCAGTTTTAGAAAAAAAATCTCCAGATCGATTATTTTATCTTAAAGGCTACGAGAAAAGCCAAAAGTTATGGAACTTCAACTCGATATTTAACTAGAATCCCTTCTCTTCATATTTCACATGGTCTGTCAGTTTTAGAAAAAAAAATCTCCGGATCGATCTTTTAAGTAAAAGTGAGAATTGCATATTACAAAAAAATAAAAATAAAATCTGTTTATATTTTCATTGTAGGCTAAATAAAATCAGTAATGCTATATTATTTTTAGGTTCTGTTGACTGATTTTATCATTGCCGTCCCTGTAATCAGAAACGCCATGTTATTTTTAGGTTCTGTTGACTGATTTTATCATTGCCGTCCCTGTAATCAGATTGCTTTGAATTGAAATGCTTTAGTGTTCCTAAACTGTCCAGTGTGTTATCGTTTTCCATTTAGCGGATTTGACCATGCATGAAAGGAAATGTTTGAGACATATCAGGTAAAATGTTCACTGTGTACAATTAACCCTTAATTAATATTTAAGAAAAACTTAGTGAAAACTTTTCATTAATTGTTTTTCAGTTATACCTAATTGGATTTCAAAATTCAATTCTAATTACTTGTTTTTAAGACCCAAAAATTATTAGCTATTTGAAACCACTCCACATAACAAAAATATCCCGGGGATACAGGATTTATGGAATGAGTAGCGTTTATTTTTCACATTATGATTAACAATAGCCGCCAAGCTGCCTTCTTGCCTACGTTAAGGATCACACATTCACATTATGATTAACAATCATTTGAGGTTCACATTATGATTAACAATCATTTGAGGTTCACGATGCTAGAATAAGAGTAAACTGAACTGGTTAAACGTTTTACCTTTTGTTTTTTTGGGGATGTAAATTTAGATAAATAGGTATGTTTGTTATTTAAACTATGTTTTTATTATATAAATGGATTTAATTTGCTAAAAGATTTTGGGACATTCTGGTTATACAAATGAAATTCACCACAATTCTATTAAAATATTATTCCATTGATTGATTTATTATCGCAACATTGACTATTTTATTTCCAACGTTATGAAATGAAGGCTTTTATTTAGTTCAATTTACATTATTATGGAATTCACTACAACTACAAAATGTATTCTATTGATTTAAATTATTATGTCAACATCGATTTTTATTTATTTACCATGTATGTAATGGAAATCCATTCTCGGTTAAATTTACAATACTATTCTATTATAAAAGTAAGTACATGGTTATTTATGATTAGGTTTGGTGGATTTGTTGTTATTAAGATCAAACAAATTGTAAAAGTCATCATTATTTTAGTTGCAATGATATTGTGATGGACAAGGCGATGATATGGATATGTTATGGGGATGTTATGGTAATCTCATTATGATTCAGTAAACAGAGATTTGCAATTAATTAATTTACATTATTTAAGGTTGGATCACTCGTCGAATAATGAATTTTAAATGGAGCAGTTGGTCTGTAGTTTTGTCAGTGAACCTTAAGCATGGATGGTCAATGTCGGAGTCCTTCTTACTTACGCCTTCCGTAGAGGGCGTGGCGGCTCATTTACTTATTGTGGTGCTTGACTGTGGTAATTTCATTGTGTGGTATGCTTGTGTGGGGCGGGATGTAGACACCTCCATGTTCTTCAGAACAGTCTCCAGCCCTGAGACCTTAAATGGTTAAAATCGATGGGAACCTGGGCTTGAGCGTTGCTTATGTGTCTTGGAGGTCCTAACCATTGCAGGGTAGGACGGGCGGGTAGTCAGTTCTACTTGTCGTCGTGTGATCGTTGTTTATGCATGCAGTTACTCATCGCGCGTCCTTGTCGTCTTTTTATGTTCATCATGGTTGTGTCTTATTCGTCATCGGGTCGCGACGCAGAGTCGAATGCATTGATTGTTTCCTCTATACACGCGCGCACACTTTTAAAACAAAAATTTTGCACCTGTTATCAGAGTTGTTGTCGTAATGAGGAGGGTCGTTACATATGGTATCATTCTAAGAAATGATGGTTTTTTTCAGGTATATTTGTTATAATCCTGTAAAGAATTGTTAAATTCATAGATTTGAGTGACTATTTCTGTATAATTCATGTACCTAGGTGTTTTTCAGCATGCTAAATCTATTTCTACATCCAGAAATGGATTTTGAACAACCAAAAATATTGGTTCCTGTAAATTTATATGAATGAATTTCTAAGAAAAAAAACATTTTGTAGAACAGCTAACCAACCTCAATCTAAAACTATGTTCAAGTTAATGTCCAAGTTCTCTCCAATTGTTTTACATTATGTTCAACACCATAGATTATCAATATCATCATACATATGAGAATTTCAAAATTATAAATAATACATATATTGAAAAATAAAAATTAAATGATTACTTTTGACTATGATTATTTAAATGTAAAATTTATAATATTTATGGTGGATCTCTTTCCATCTTTATAAGTCAAGTCAAAATTGATTTATAAAATATAAATGAAAAAAAATAAAAAAAATCAACTTAATCAATTGTTATAATTTAAACTATTTACTTATAGGAAATTATCTAAACAAATTAAAAGTATAAAATTCATAAATATGTATAACATAATATCTTTATAATTATGCATATTTTTAGTGGTTCTCTAAAATCAATGAGTTAAATTTATTGTTCATAACTTCCTTACATTTATGAAATATTAGTTAACATGTTTACTTTTTTACATTTACCTAATTCCATTATAAAATGTAAATATATATAATCATCACATTTAAATGATTAAAAAAGATAAAAAAAAATAATATATATATATATGGATATATATGGGCGTTCCATTTATAAACCTTAAACCTAATGCTACCCACGACTTGCTTTCAACATATTACGACAGACTTTTCATATTGAGGGCACGCGTTCCTTGTGTGAACCGTCTCATTACAGCGCAAGTTTTTCATATCACGTTTTTAAAAATTACGAGGGCAACGCACGCTTCATATGAAGGGTGAACCGTGTACTGTCTTCAAGCCATGTCCACTTTTTTCGATTTAAATTTAGAGGAGACATGCTTATTTGTTGTTTTAAAGTTTTTTAAATTTATGGCATTCCACTTTCCATCATGGATAGTTGCACATTTCCCAATTTATAATGTTTCAAATTTTAGCCTTTCTTTCTTCATATACCTAGATTATATGTATTTTTAGTACAATCAAGAGAACTTTATATGTGTTACGTCCACGTTTTTCGATTTAAATTTAGAGGAGACAGGCTTATTTGCTGATTTAAAGTTTTTTAAATTTATGGCATTCCACTTTCCATCTTGGATAGTTGCACATTTGTCGATTTATGTTGTTTCATATTTTATCCTTTCTTTCTTCATATACCTAGATTATATGTATTTTTAGTACAATCAAGAGAACTTTATGTGTATTTGGAGCAAAAGAGATAGAACAACATATAACACTAAGAAAATAATATCAAAGCAAAGCATCAAGCTAGATGAGGTAACATCATCTCTAAAAATTTATACAATTACTTATCTTGGATTATGATTTACGCTATCATAAATTTAGGTTTTCCATATATACATCCCAACCAATGAAGGCAAGCCAACCATGAACTGGTATGCCTTCAATGATTGGCCCTCATCATAGACTTGTATTGAGACTTGTAGTTTGTCTATGTATTCTTTTTATAATTGCAGCTAGGATCTGAGGTTTTTTAAATCATTTAAATTTTTATCTTGGTATATTTTGAGCTATGTATTCTTTTTATAATTGCAGCTAGGATCTTAAGTTTTTTAAATCATTTAAATTTTTATCTTATATATTTTGAGCTTTGTTGTTGTTGTATTTTTATCTATAGGAATCAACTTTTGTTGGTTTGTTTTGAGATTACTTGTTAAATGTGATAAAATATGAGAAAACAACACACGGTGAGGCTATGCTCACTTCTCTATTATTCAATGAAGATTGATTACATTCTTAAATAGGAAAAGACTTTATTGAGTCGGTTACATGCAAACCACAAACAACTAGAATCTACATACAGTGAACTACGAACTTACTCTTAGAACTGACTCTTACTCCATTATTTCCAAGTCTCCCCCTTAATGGAGAATGGATTGACTTCTACACGTGACATCTCCCTAAACAACTCAAACTTAATCTTTCCAAGAGGCTTAGTAAAAATATCAACAACATTTTCACTAGTATTACAATACATAAGAGTTATTTCATTTGACTGCAACTTTTCTCTAACAAAATGAGACTAAGATTCAACATGATTTTTCCTTGCATGAAAAATCGGATTCTTCGAAATATTGATTGAACTTTGATTATAACATTTGATCATTGTAGGTTCATTTCGTTCTTTTCCAACATCTTGAAGAAGTCTTCTTAACCAAACAACTTCACAAGTTGTTGCACACAAGGCTTTATATTCTACTTCAGTAGAAGACAAAGATACAATAGGCTCATTTTTACTGCTCCATGAAACAACCCTCGATCTAATGTTGAATGCATATCCAGTGGTTGATCTTTGATCATCTAGATTGTTAGCCCAATCAGAATCTGAGTAACCCGTCAACTCAACATCAGATGCATCAATATATTTAATACCATAATCAAGTATTCCTTTTAGATACCTGAGTACCTCCTTTGCTTCATTCCAATGTATTTCATGAGGTTTCTCCATAAACTGACTTAACACACTCACAAAATATGCAATATCGGGTCTGGTTGTGGTGAGATAATTTAAGATACCCACCATCTCTCTATACATAGTGCCATTTTCCTCCTTCGAACCATCATCACAAGAAAGTTTCACATTTTGCTGCATGGGAACAGTAGAAGACTTACACCGATCCATTTTAAATCTCTTAAGTACTTCTCTGATATACTTACTCTGAAAAACAAAAGTGTGGCCTGCATTTCTCCAAACTTCAAGACCTAGGCAGTAATGCAACTGACCAAGATCTTTCATTTCATCAATTAATTTCTTTTCATTTCCTGTAATTATCAAATCATCAACATATAAAGAAATCAATACTATATATCCCTGCTCATCAAATTTGGTATACATAATTGGATTACTTTTTCTCCTCATAAAACCATGTTGAAGAAAGAAAGTTTATTTTCTCATACCATGACCTAGGTGCATGTTTTAGTCCATACAATTCTTTCTTTAAGTTACACACCAAGTGTTCTTGCCCCTTTTCCACAAACCCTTCAAGCTGAGTAAGGTAAACCTCTTCCTTTAACTCACCATTCAAAAATGCAGATTTAACATCTAGATGGTGTAGCTTCCAATGCTACTTTTTAGCTAAAGCAATTAACATTCTGATAGTATTCAATTTAGCTACTCATGCAAACGTTTCAACATAATCAATACCTTATGTTTGTGAATACCCCTTTGCAACTAGTCTAGCCTTATACTTATCTATACTATCATCTGATTTAAACTTGGGTTTGTATATCCATTTTCATCGAATGGGCTTCTTATGTTTAGGTAATTCAGTCAATTCCCAAGTATTTTTTTTCATTATAGATTCATATTCTTCCTCCATTGCATTTCTCCATTCATTATATTCATTATCTTCATCAAAAATCATGGGTTCTATGACATTTGAAATGCTACTCAATAGGGCATAGTCTTTATACCTCTCAAGGAGCCAAACCTGTCAGGAAGATCTTCTCAACTGATTATCTTCTCACTTTGTGAAGATCTGTCTTCACCTCTAGGTGAATTGTGACTGCTTGAATTGCCCATATCGCTGAGTTCTTCGTGTTGATGTTGTTGTTGTCACTGCAGTTGTGGTTGTTGTTGTTGTGGTATCTACTGTTGTTGTTTTTCTTCTTTAACTACTTCATCAAGAAGTCTATGACATTCCTCATGACTGTTGTCGTCATGATTTCTTACTTCCTGCTCATGGAAAAGTGCATCTCTACTTGAAAATACTTTTTGAGTAGTAGGATCAAACAATTTGTATGCTTGAATTCAGAACAGTACCCAATGAAAATACATTTAATGGCTTTAGCATCCAATTTTTTTGTATTCTCCTTTGGAATATGAGAAAAAACCTTACACCCAAACACTTTCAAATTATGAACTGCAGGATTGGAACCATACAAGGCTTCTGTAATGTCCCCCACCTCTTAGAGAGGTAATGAGGAGACTCAGTGGCCTGGGCACCCCCACTAGGTCATAGTCTCACACTGAAGGGGGCAAAGTCAAGAAGTTAAAAGTTATATTTTTAAGTTGACTTAAAAAAGGAAAAGGAAAGAAGTAAAAGATAACTAAACAGAAGAATAGAAGATTAACCCTGGGAGTTAACCTAACTCAACAGAGAATTAGAAGGAAAAGTATAAGTAAGAGGCTAGGGTGCACCTATTATTCATTTTGG
>ML776893.1:740122-755300 GCA_009831015.1 Picea engelmannii | reverse complement strand
AATGTCCCCCACCTCTTAGAGAGGTAATGAGGAGACTCAGTGGCCTGGGCACCCCCACTAGGTCATAGTCTCACACTGAAGGGGGAAAAGTCAAGAAGTTAAAAGTTATATTTTTAAGTTGAATTAAGAAAGGAAAAGGAAAGAAGTAAAAGATAACTCAACAGAAGAATAGAAGATTAACCCTAGGAGTTAACCTAACTCAACAGAGAATTAGAAGGAAAAGTATAAGTAAGAGGCTAGGGTGCACCTATTATTCATTCTGGTTTGGGATTAGCATTTGCTATTGCTCTTGAGCATTCAGTTTGGGGGTTTTGTTGTACAAACCCTTGGGAGCAACTCAGTGTTGAAATATCCACTCACCTTGTTCCACAGCTTGGTCTCGGGAATGAAAGACTCCTCCACACCATTCTAGTATCAGAGCCAATTTATCGAGGGAGGTTCGATCCAGCTTATCTTGAGGGCCTAGGGCCATTCCGACAGTAGGGTTTTGTTTGCAGGGTCAGGACCATCAGTTTGAGGGATTTTCTGGAGGGTTATCATCATTCTACATTTGTCTGCAGATTGGGACGTCTGGGAGCCATAGGGGACATCCTATGATTCAGTAAAACTCATATCTAGGGAGATCTGCTTGAGATTTGAGCTTGAAACTTCTCCCACGGGATTCTCATAGCCCGATCTATATTCTTGGAGAGTTTCAGAGCAATTGGAGGCCTCCTTTATCAGTGTCGAACCTGCTAGGGTTTCAATCATCTAGTGGGGCGCACCATTCAGTGGAGATTTCAGATCTACAGCGATTGAGAGGGATCTTGGATATTCGAGTACTTGGGTTGTTCTTAACATCGCTCGATCTATATTATTGGAGAGTTTCAGATCATTTGGAGATCTCCTTCATCAAGGTCAAACCAGCTAGGGTTTCAGTCATCCAGTGGAGCACACCATTTAGTGCAGAATTCAGATCTACGGAGTTTGAGAGTGGATTTGGGAATTTGGACATCTGGGTTTTCCTTGCAGTTGCCCGATCTATCATTTGGCATATTTCTCGGGATGATTGGACACTTTTGGTAGAAGGGCAGAATTATTCAGGGCTTCAACATTCTATGAGGACGTGGCAGATCTGCTTGATTTAGTCTTCATTGTATATCCAGCCTTTGGAGGCTCATTTTGTATTGTCGGGAGCATTTTGTAGAAGCTCATATCTATTGCTTGTACAACCATCTGAGGTTTATGCCAGATTGGCCATCTATTGTCTTGATCTTACATTGCTCATAATAAAAATGTCAGATCTTTGCTTGTGCTTCTACATCTTGAATATATTGTTATCTCCATGTGTTGATGAATCTTGTATGCACTTAAAAACTCAATAAATTAGTAGTAGTTAGTGATTCCAAGAAATAATTTGGCTTGGGATCATTACAACTTCGAAAGGAGTAACATTATCAAGACACCTTGTTGGACTTATATTGTTTAAATAAAACGCAATATTTATGGCTTCAACCCAAAAGACATTCGAGAGGTTCTTACCTTTCATCATACTATGAGCACACTCTACCAGAGTTTTGTTTTTCCCTTCAGCGACTTCGTTCTGCTGTGAAGTGTGAGGTACTATAAACTTTTGTACTATTCCATGATATTTGCAATATTTGTTGAAGTCCCCTGAATTATACTCTCTTCCTTGATCTAAACGAAGGATTTTGATGGATTTTCGTGTTTTCTTTTCCACCTTGGTTCTGAATTCCTTAAAGTACTTGAAAACATCACTTTTTCATCTAACGAAGTAAACCCATGTGTATCTTGTGCAATCGTCAATAAATACCAGAAAGTAAAATGCACCTCCTAAATACCTAGTCTGCATAGGCCCACAAACATTAGTATGCACAAGATCTAACACATCTCTCTTTTTCTTATCAAGATTAGAGTGGAATTCATCTATGTGCATCTTTCCTAATGCACATCCATCAAACACGACATTCTCATTCTTTAACATGGGAAGTCCTTCAACCATATTCTTTTTCTGTAATAATAATAAATCAGGATAACTGATGTGTCCATACCTTTGATGTCAAAGAATCTTTGTTGGCATAGTTGCAGAAGTCAGTGCGCGATGTTCTTTGCTGGTAACATCAAGTTTGTATAGGCCTCCTGCTCTGACTACCATTGCAATAGTTTTGAAATGGTCTAGGAGATCCTTCACTATGCAATGATTCTTGAAGAACTCAACCTTCTAATCCTGATATGTAATGGTGGACACAAAGATCATTTTTTTCTTTATTCCTGGCACATAAACAACATTGTGAATGTGACGAACTATACCATTCGATAATGTCACAGGAATGTCTCCATATCCCTTGATTTGATGAGCATGATCATCACCAAGATATATGCTGGCTCCATTTTGTGTTTCTTTAAAATTAGTATACCACATATTATTGCATGTCATATGTACTGATGCTCCAAAATCCACAAACTAGGCATGAGAATCATCTATTTCAGCAGATAAAACAATGTTAGACACAAACAACCTAAGATCCCGTGATTCAAAATTTGGGGGTTCATCAATATCATCACTAGGAATAAATAATCTAAGATCATGATTTGACGATTTTTCTGCATAATGACCTGAATGTGTTCTAGGTTTATTCCTATCCTCATCTCCCTTCTTCTTATGACAATCTTAAACCATATGTCCAAGTCGACCACAATAAAAACAACTCTTTGAATCATTCATGTTAGATTGCATACCTTGATTCGACCTTGGAGATTGTCTTTTCTGCGATGAACTCCCACTCTACGATGAACTGCCTCCTCTGCCTCTTTCTCCTGATCTCCCTCTTGAGGATCTCTTATTTGACCACAATGCCATATCTGTATTGTGATGATTCAGATTCCCGTGCCTCTCTTCCTCTTGCAACAAAATACCTATCAGTTCTTCAAACATAGGAGGTTTCTCTCCTGCTAATCTTCTAGCATACCATTTAAGGTAATAGGGACTAGGTCAATGGTAGAAACAATTTCCCCTATATTTACTAGCTTGTCTTTCACCTCCTTAAAATGACCCAAAAATCAACTAACAGATTCATTTCCATCCATTTTAATGACTAGCAATTTAGTTTCCAGGAACAAAATGCGATGTGTTGTTAGTTTCATATAGTGCTTTAAGCACTATCTACGTTTCAGCAGAGGTATTAGCGTCTCTAATATGTGGAATTATGCTATCATTAATAGACATGCAAAACAATACCTTTGTCTTATTTTCGTGCTTCTCCCATAACCGCATAGGTTTCACTTCAGTTCGTATCACAATGTTTTATATACAATAACCTTCCATGAGCGTTTGCATCTTGAATTTCTAGTTAATGAAATTTGAGCCATCTAACTTGTTGGCTTCGTTGAGGTAGGTCTCCGCCAGAGGATTTGTCATCGCTGCAATTTAGTCTCTGCAAGTAAATCACCAAGGATATGCAACTTTCTGTCGAGTTTTCTCCTCTTATGAGCAGTCTGTCGCTTGTCTTTCGGATCCACTGATCCAACTCTACCTCTGTTCTCAACTTAAATCATGCATGATTCCACCTTTAAATCATAACACCACCTCACATACATATATCAACCTTTAAATAATGCATACACCTTAATATCCAAAATATTCACTTTGTAAAGTTTATACTTCAAAACTAAAACTCACTTTAAATAAAAAAATCCACTTACAAAAAAAAAGACAACTCACTACTTTTCACTTAAGGCTTCACTTAATAAAAATTATCCACCTTTTTTAATAAAAAAACTCAAACTATAACCATGCAAAACTCCACTTTAATATAAAAAAATTAACTCCCTCAAGTTTTGTAAAATTTAACCCCTCCACTATTGGCATGCATAATGGCATGCATAAGAGAAAGGGTGGCAATCTTTTTCAATACAAAAACTCAGGAAAACCTTAACACCACTTTTGCTATGAGGATGATACGATTATCAAACGGCCTCCCTTAAGAAACCACGCACCAGATCTGATTAGGATGGGCACTCTGCACGCTTTGATAGACCCAATCATATAATATTGGATTTCCAAACTTGAAGCTCGCGCTTTTGACAGACTCAACTCAAACTTGCTCACGACCTGTGCAAATACTAATGTTTGTTACCGCACCCTATTAGAGGAGGGACCTGTGGACTGCTAAAAATTTATGCATCTTTTCTAGTGGCTCTGATATTATGATAAAATATAATAAAACAATACATTGTGAGGTTACTTTCATTTTTCTATTATTTAATGAACACTGATTACATTCTTAAATAGAAAAAGACTTCACTAAGTCTGTTACCATAAACAACTAGACTCTATAATGTGAACTACAAAATGACTCTTACTCCATTATTTCCAAGTAAATGATGTGTAAAACATTTTTCAAGATAAATTATGTACCCTTGATCAATCATAAATTGGGGTATTCATAGCACATTTAAAACTAGATTAGTTTCTTGAATATCTATAGAATATGTATTTTATATTTTGTATTTTATGTATTTTATTTTATATTTTATATGTATTTAGGCAGAAAGGCTTATATTTGTTGGAGATGGGCATAATTAATGATCTTTTAATCTTAAATTATAAACTGATGGTTATGCATTGAAGATGCTGACATATTTTTAGTCGTCCTCCAAAATCAATGGATCAAATTTATTGTTGATAACTTCTTTACATTTATAAATGCATCCGTTAAACTGTTTATTAACTTTTGGAATTCTTCAGAGTTTCATTATCTGACTCAATTAGTGTTTCATTATTTGGCTGGGTTTTTTTTATCAACCGTAACTCTTTCATTATCTGACTGGGTTTTTTAACGGCGCCTTTGTGTGCTACATGGGCAATGTAGTGCTCTCCTGCCCGTGATATAGGAGCAGCTGGTTGAAGTGGATTTCTTTTTGGCCTCAATCTTCTTTTTATTCTATCTCTTATTATATTACAAAAACGATATAACAGAAGGATAGGTCATTTTTATTCATTATTAAATGAAAACCTCCAGGTGCAAAGCCAGTGGGTTTAGTTTACTGAGTGGTTGGAACATTGCCTGTAGCAGGAGCAGCGGTTCGAGCAGCAGTTTCATATACATATGCATAGCCCACAAAGGTAGAGTCAGCACCCGTTGTTGTTGATTCAGTTGTTTCAGATCCTACAGAAGCAGATCTAGGCGCAGAAACAAAAACAGGGATAGCTCTGTGTAGAGTTTGTTAAGCTACCCTTGGCTTCTCAAAAGTTTGTAGAGTTTGTTAAGCTACCCTGTGTAGAGTAGAGGATGAATTAGTACTGGGAGCTGAAGACGGATATCGCTCAAAGCTGCTTCTGCCGGCACATCCCTCCATTGATTGATTTCTGTCTGTAGGGGATGGGGGAATGGTAGAGTGGTAGAATGCTGGTAGTTACAAAGTTATCATTATGGGTGGTGGATATTTCATGGTTGGTCTACCGTGCGAACACAATGGTAGTTCCAAAACCTCTACAAGGGCCAAAGTTCCTCCTACCGGAGCTGCCGCTATATCCGTAGAAGAAGAGATCAAATTCGTCTGCCCTTGACCATGGGGAAGCTTAAGACAGAAGTGACGGAGCGGAGATTATTCCAACCCAGCTTTAAAGCAAGAGTTTTTTTTATCGGCCGTAACTCTTTCGGCGTTCACCAGCCGCGAGTTAGCGGCTGCGCTAGTCATAGCACATTTAAAACTAGATTAGTTTCTTAAATGTTTAAGGTATCTTTGTGTTTTCTGTTCATTAAAAAAGTACCTCCTATACTATCCACTATAGATGAAGTCGCCCTGGTATCTTCAAATTTTTAACTGCAGTGGAGCTTTAATAATCGTGGAGAAATGTTGATAAGTGTTTTTCTTTCTGCGATTGTGGCAACACCTTCCTTACACTACCACCAACATCTTGATATGCTCCTTCAAAAATGGTCGTAAGGGACTATTGTATTTCTCTGCTACTTCCAAGCGACTGGGTATACACTAATCAGAAATATCAACTAAGTTTTCGTTGCTTCCTTACTAAAATTTTGTTCCTTTGGAAATTTATTGACGCGAAATAAATTAACCTTTGGAAATGATTTAGTTAGTACAAGGCCATTGCCATCGTGTGCTCAGGATCGATTTAGTTTTTGTGATGATCTATTAGCTTAAATAACAGAACAACACGCCTGTCGCAATAGACACTTTTCCGCAAGCATGTCTAAATAATGGCTAATGGCACCCGATGAAAGAATAATTCTATTGGAGCATCAATTTGACAGCATAGTTTTGGGTGAACATAATAGTATCACAATAATTATCTTTAGCAATCTCTCCTTAAATCGACTTTATAACATAGTTTGAATTATGTGAAAGTCTGAAAATATTTTAACATTGTTCAATCACACTGTTTAATCGCCTGCCTATAGGCGTTCATCAGCCGCAATTTAAGTGGCTGTGATAGTATTAATATGGAAGTATAATTTCAATTACTTTACTTAAACAAATAAAAAGTCTTAAATCCATAAACATGTATAACACATTAAGCACATAAATATATTTCAACATATAAAAATAGTAATCAGTATATTATAATTGTTTTTAGTATGTTAAAAGTTATCTTACTTAAACATGAAAACATGTTAATGACTCAAAATTTAGAGATCTCTCATAAGGATGATAAAAAATAAAAGATATCCTCTTAACAAATCATCATTACATTATTTCAACAAATCATCATTACATTATTTCATCATTTCAAATAACTAAATTTTATTTATACAAAATGATTCTATTATATATTGAAATTTTGAAATTATATCAACACAAATTAAACAATAATCTTAAAATTTATAAAAAAAAAATTACCTATTACGTTCTTTACCTCCTATACTATTCTGAATTTTAAAATTATTGTAAATCTCATAAGTTGGATTGAAATTTTGAAATTATATCATCACATATTAAACAATAATCAAAAAAATTATAAATATTTTCTTACATATTACGTTCTTTACCTCCTATACTACTCTGCATTTTAGAATTATTATAAATGTCGTAAGTTGGATCTCAGCAGTGTATCGCATCGATAGATGCATGGTTGCATATTTATAAAAGGGATCTGTCTGAACCGGTCGATGTCCAGTTCTCCTTCCGGGCATTTATTAATTAAAATAAGACTGTTCTGCTTATTTGTCAGTAAAATAAAAGGAAAAGCCTCAAACATGCAATGATATACATCGTTCGTGGTACTCCGCTATGCCCTGTGAGAATACATGCAATTGCGTATTATTATTCTTTCCCATTATACATATACCGCGTGTCGGCTATTCTATTTAAAGTTGACGAATAACGAGTTGACAAAATTGTATCTTATTTATGTTTGATTCCAAATTATCACACTTTAATAAAGTTTGTAGGTCTTGAATACGGCCCAATATTGTCTGGAATTTTAAAAAGATGATCACATTTTGTTGTTGTCATGCAAAGCAGAATATTACAAGAAACTAAAAATAATACAAGGAAAAGTACTTGAATTAAATAAATTATGTGAAGGAGATTGCAATATCAAATCGACAAACAAAATTGCACATCACCGACGATCATGGTAGGATTGGTTCCTGACAAAAGAATTATGTGTTTAGAAATTGATTATATGTTGTTGGTAGGGAGGAATTTCTAGGGTTGATTAAGAAATCGAGCGGCTTGGATTGATATTCAGCTGCATGCGAATATAATATGTGATAAATAATAAGCATCTAGCAACGGCCATGTGTTAATGACAGTATGCTTCCGGAGGGTGCTAAGTCAAGATGGTGTATATACTCCGAAGAGGTGTATATTGTTGATCCATTTCCTAAAATTTCACTCTGTGAGAGTATGTTTTTACGAGAATACGTAATTACGTGTATTTGCTGTTATCAGTCTTATGTTCTGCGTACTTGTTTTTCAATTTTTGGGGGGGTTTCAAAATGTTTGTTCATTCGCTTCCAATGTCATTGAATTGTCCTGTCACGTTGGCGATGTACCCATTTTGTTCGAGGTTTTGTATGCTCTCCAGACTTAAAATCTGTTCTAAATGCTTGTCTTGGAACTTTCTTGTAATCGTTTTCTTATAGAGAGTCTTGTAAAACATTTTTCCTGAAGGGGCAGAAACAGAGAAATAACACAAAATAACGAACAGAAATTGTATTGCTCAGTCTGATCAACACGATTACATTTACTCTGTATCTCCTTTGATCTGCAATGTCTTCTCCTTAACAAATACATGTCCTGACTAGGTCTTTATCTGAGTCATGTCATCATCTTCAGTTTCTATCTTCATATAGTTGGGCTTCATTTAATGTGCTCCCATTACAATGCTCAAGAACTATCACACCAAGTGGTTTCTTTTTGGCTGACCAAGAACCTTGCATGATGGGGAATTTGATTTACGCAACACGCACTCACTTGAGTTTCATCTTCAAACATTTTTTGCTTCTTCTTTGTACCTGCATAACATTGATTAATGTTCGAACTTTTGCATCTTCCTTTTGCACCTGCAAACAATTGATCATTGATGTCTATATAAAAAGAGATCCATTTACCAAGATACATGGGTACCAAGATACTAGCCAATTCTCTAGGTATCATTTTCACATACATGCTTCATCAATACATTACACTCCTTTAGTCATAACTTGGTCCCAATCAACTCACACTCTGAGATTACTTAATCTCACATTCCTCCCCTTGATTGAAGATCTAACTTCTTGGATCACCATCAAACTTAGATACAAGTACACCTTACCACTCTTGTACCTACCTAGTGGTTAATTCCACAGCTTGATGCCACATCCACTCTTTATGTCTAAGAGGGATACATACTACATGATCACTCTAATCCATGTAGGCCTGTCTCAGGGCTTACTGATCACCATCAAACTTAGATACAAGTACACCTTACCACCCTTGTACCTACCTAGTGGTTAATTCTACAGTTTGATGCCAGATCCACTCTTTATGCCTAAGAGGTATACCTGCTACATGATCACTCTAATCCATGTAGGCCTGTCTCAAAAGGGCTTACTAAACACCTGGGGAATATAGCTTGCCTTGCTTATGGCTAAGCTTTACAACTTTGGACCAACAACTTCTTGGGGAATATAGCTTGCTTATGACTAAGGCTAAGCTCTACAACTGAAAAGACTCTAGGGTGTTGGGTACTACCGATCATGCACCCCTTAAAAAATATATGCATCATTTCATCTCAGGTACAAAAATTCCACATTCTTTAATAAATGCCCAACAAATTAGAAGCCCATTACATATGCCCATTTACATCTCTTCATATAACTTCATCTTATGTCTTCTTTGTACTTTATCTCTTCCAATGAGAGTCTTTTTGCCGTGTCTTTCACCATCCATTTTTTGTTTCTATCACCCTTTGTCTTCTGTATCATGAGTATGTGTTTTATTGTTTTACATTGCTTCTTGCATCTTCTTTTTCCTTTCAATATACTTTATGGATATGTTTATTGTTGGAGTTGATTAAGATCCAACAAAACAACCTATGACAATAGATTGACAAACTTAATTGACACACCACTTGTCATAATTTTACAATCACTTTAGCATTTGATTTGGAATCAACTTTTTGGGCTCAACTTTTGACTAGCTTAACAAACAAACCCTCTTTAACTTTAACGACACATATTTTGACTCTTCTTGAAATTAATGACTTAACATTTCAAGACTCATTTTCACACAAATTTTAGACACATTTTTACAACTTGACTCAATTGACCATTCCAAACACTTTTCTATATACTCAATGACCCTTTTACAAATCGAAGGAGGACCTTTTAGATATAGAAATATGAGAAATTGAAAGAGCATTCATGAATACACAAAAGACTTAATTGTATTACTGCAATAAATAGAGATACATATAGTTGGATTGAGATCTAACTAATTCCAATATTTGTGAGAGAGGTTGAAAGAATATCTCAACAGCTCAACAAACCCAACCCAATCTACTAACAATTTACTAAAGTAAGCTTATTCTAACACCCTCCCTTAATGCTTACTTTACAAATTACAATACAACACAAAAGATTACAACACTAGAACTTTCGTTTGTCTATCTGGTCTTCCTCAACACTGAAACTCACTCTACAATCACACGGCTTCCGCTCTTTCTTCTTCCTCTTCTTCGGGTTTTCCATCGACACATTTAAAGTCAAAACGCCTCTGACCATCTTTCTTGCACTTGTATACTGGACAATTTGACAACTTGGCTCAACAGGGCTTCTGTGATAAAAGTTGACAATTATTGATACATTCTATGACCTTGCCTTCATTTGTAGGATTTTTGCTTTCGGCTATCCTTCAGTATCTAGAAGAAAAGTTTGGATACTGAATGTCCTCAACATTCCTTTACACAAGGTGACTTCCAATAAAGCCAATGCACTTGATACTGGGGCTACCAGCTTGCATCAAAATACAAGTTCTTATTTTTACATAAACATTTACACACAAAACTTTAAACTCACCGAGTAAATGTAACCTGTAATTGTCGATCTTGGAGCACCGAAGTACAAGAAGAATCTACAAATTATAACATACTTGACATAATCAAACTAGTAACATGCTCTTGTGGCATCGAAGAACACGCAAGAACTACAAGCTTGAACTACATCACTATATTCAAAATTTGGTTCTTCTTTACAACTTAAACAATATAAAAATAACCAATTTGACATAAAACTCTAATGAATGCAACCAAGAAAGGGGAAAAAGTTGTCGTGGACTTCGTACAACAGGGACTTTGCACTGCCGACCAACAGGCTGTAAATTGTAATGCGGCTCACATCCTTTGCACTTTGATTCGATGGCTTCTTTTTTTATACAGTGGGGGACTATTGACTTTGGGCGAATTGTCCATGCACAGTGACGGCTTATGCATGCACACGGTTACTCCTTCAATCTCATTCACTTCTGCAATGGAGTACTCTTTGCTCCCTGTTGCGGGTTTCTCATCCAGGGCATTTACGTCCTCCATATCTTTAAGAACCTCCTCTTTCTCTAACAAAATTTCCTGGTCTCTTTCATAATAACTACAGTAATCATCCTCTTCCTCCTCATCAAAGAAATATACATAATTTGTTGTTGTGAAAATTCCCATGTTCAAAAGAGTGATTACCTTGTACGCGATTCAATAGCGATTTATGTGACAGATGATGGCTAAAACAAATGATGACTAGAACAGATGGCTCCAGCAACATATCTATACATATGATAGGAATTCCTCCTTGCAGATGGTTTGATTTTCCACATGCACAGACCAAAGTGCAGCGATCTCTTCTTATCCCACACAACAGTACCTTTGCCCAACCAACGATCCAGGAGTCAATCTTGTAGCGGCAATCAATCTTCACACATAAATAAAAAATTCAACACACCTAATCTACATATGTACAGGATAATAGCCTCTCAATCTATTTCATATTCCTAGGCACTCCGTGAGGAGCTAAGCCCAACCAAGTTCTGATACCATATGAGAAATTGAAAGAGCATCCATGATTACACAAAAGACTTAATTGTATTACTGGGATAAACAAAGATACATATAGTTGGATTGAGACCTAACTAATTCCAATCTTTGTGAGAAATGTTGAGAGAATATCTCAACAGCTCAACAAACCCAACCCAATCTACTAACAATTTACTAAAGTAAGCTTATTCTAACAAAAAAAAATGATTGACTTAACTTTCACTTGCACTTTAACTCACACATAAAACTCCGCATTCTTGAAAGCCTTGGGCTCTGCCTACTTTGACACCTGAAGTTGAAGGCTGTCAACAGTTCCTTGAGCGAACCAATGCTACCTTGCATGCTTTGCAAACACCACATACTTCAGCTCTTTTCTATGCTTTCCTGATTGCATGTGTGCACACCCGAGTGGGACGCATGGTAGTTTCCAAGGCCGAGAGGCGGTGATTTAAAGATCCAAGGATCGAAACCATGCCATCCGTGATAGTCCGACTAGTGCACGCGCTCGGTCAGGATCTCCATTACTACTGGCACCGTCTTCCACAGAGAACTTCAGATCCTCCTTTGACAGTTCCTCAGGTTTTTGCTTGTCTTCATCTCTACGTGCCTTCACGGTTCTCCTGGCATTCACGGTTCTCCTGGAAGCTGCGGCTTCACTTTGAACCAAAATAATAAGTTGCCAGTGCTCACCTGCCTCACCTTGATCAAATTCGAGGAGCTGAACTTTGAAAGTTTGTTCAGAAGGAGTTTTTCATGGCAGCTATTGATCAGATCTTCAAACCCTTCATGGCAGCGATGGGTTGGAACAGACTCTATCTTGCACACGTATAATTCTTTATAATTTTATTCTGTTATGCTGCTGATAAACTGAATTTTTGAAGGTAGGTTTGATTCTTACAAGTCTCTCAAGTTCTATGGTAGGATCTGTTAAATATATTGTACCCTCAACAGTATGACCGTACACTGCCAGCTGTACTGGACAGCTGTACTTTCTATTTTTGTCTTGCTTGAGCATATATAGCTCAACCATCTTACATTGTTATGAGCGCTTCAGTTCTGTTCTGTATTTCTTCATAGATTTGAATATACTATTCTTTTCTCTCTGCATTTCTCTGTCCTTCACAATTTATCATGGTATCAGAGCTTCAGGTGTAAGCCTCTTCACACAGTCGGGAGAGCAACTCGATCCTCACAGCGTAGAGCCTCACAGATCTTGAGAGCACGCGTCACAGACTTTTCACAAGGTTTGGAAAGTTGTCTGCAATACTCTTTAAAGATCACCGTGAGAAGCTAGCGAAGGAAGCAGAGAATGCAGAAGAAGAAACCTGCATAATTTTCTCAAAGAACCGTCAAAGATTGACGCAGAAGAGCTGTAGAACGAAATAAGTTTAAAGTACTTGAAGATTTCGCTTCAATTCGTTAAAGATTCAAGCAGAAGGCTGAATCGTTTAAAGATTTTTGAAAATAGCTCAAATCTGTCAAAGATTGTAGCAGATCATGAAGAAACCGTGAAATTCTTTCAAATCTTTGAAAGATTCACAAATCTTTTCTTCCGCGGGAGAAAATTCTGTTAAATTCGAGAAAGATCGCGTCAAACACGCAAAGAACAACCATTAAGACTGCAGGAGTCATCTTGTGATCATATCTGAGGCGGGAAACCGGTCCAGAATCGACGAGGAGAGCGCGGAAAAGGCGAAAGAATTTCAGCCGTCAGATCTTGCGCAAAGGACCGACAGCCGTTGGATCAACAAGAAGGTGCACGACGGTTAGTCGTTTGGAGTGCACATGAGAACTTTTCACTTGAGAAATCCCGATGTCATCTTGACCGTTCATCAAGAGACACATGACGAGATCCTATTCCATCGCAAAATCGGGAATCGGGAGTTGGACGAGTGAAAGAATCAGCTCTCCAAAAACTCCGATACGCGAAATCGTGAAATCCCGAAACGATCACAGCCGTCCATTTCAGAGGACAGGTGGCAGCAGCTCATCGCATCGTCATATCGGCATTTCGGAGTTCGGGGTTTTCTAAGTCCATTGCAACAGGACCTCACAACTCGTGAAATCGCGATACAATCTCAGCTGTCCGTTTGTCAGGACACATGGAGAACATCGCAGCGCCCGTCGGCATTCGGGGTTTCAAGTTGTCAAAGAAACTTGACATCGCAACTCGCGAAATCGCGATACGAGAAATCCCGATAAGATCTCAGCAGTCCATTTTTGACCGGACACGTGGCGGACATCAAGGGCACCGTTAGCGTATCGGCATTCGGGGTTTCCCGTTGACAGAGGTTTGGAGCATCGCAAGTCGCGATCTCCCGAGGACGCATCAGGACCGTCCATCTATCCTAGACGCGTGGCGCAAATCCTGCGACTCGAAAAAAGTCTCGAAGAGGAAAGCGCCATAGGCAAATCGGGATTCGGGAAATCGCAATCCTTGAGAACAAGTGATCGGGTTTCCTTCCACTGAAATCCCCGACGCAAATCTAGCCATCCATCTATTCAGGACGCGTGGCAGAGATCGAGGCTTTCGGGAAATGTCCTGATAAGCGAATTCATTGGCTTTTCGGGATTCGGCATTTCGCGGATCTTGGAGACAAGAGGTCCGGGACATAACATATCACGAAATCGTGAGGAGTGATCATGATCGTCCGTCTGCTGGGACACTTGGCAGCAATCAACGATATCGGGAAAAGTCCCGAAACGAAGCACGCCATCGGGAAATCGACGATCGCAAAATCGAGGAGGCAAAGAACCTCGACATCAAAAATCGCGAAAACCCGATTCGCAATATCCTGATACGATCTAGACCGTCCGATCACTGCAGATCTGGACCGTTGAAAAGTCCAAAGGCCATTTTTTTTGCATTTCGGCATTTTGCATGACAAAGACACGGGAAAATCCCGTAGCGCCTTAGCATTAAAGCGCGTGGTCGCATTGCAAGTAGACCAAAGGGCTAATTCAAGCCCGATAAGCTCCCATCGGCCATCGGCGAATCGACAATCTATGAGATTGGAGGTAAATACAAATTTTTCCCTCTATTTTTTCAGCATTTTTTTAAATGGCGTCGACCAGCAATCTCGACCCGACTCAGGGTCCGATTCTTCTTGGTAAGAATTACGAATTCTGGTCTCTTCGAATGAGGTCATTCCTGCAAGCACAAGAGTGCTGGGAACCAGTGGATCTTGGCTATGTGGAACCAGATCCAGTCGCCCTCACTGCCATGACAAATGTGCAGAGAATTGCTCAGACAACTCTGAGGACCAAAGAAAACAAAGCGAAATTCTGGATTCAGAATTCTGTGGATGATTCGATATTCTCGAAAATCATAGGCACTGGTATTTCCAAACAGGCCTGGGACATCCTCAAAATTTCCTATCAAGGAAATGACAGGGTAAAAACTGTTAAACTGCAGTCCTTATGGACGCAATTCGAGACTCTCAGGATGACAGAGTCCGAAACTGTAGATCAGTTCATGACCAGAGTCATGGGGATCGTGAATCAGATTCGACTCATTGGTGAAACCATCACTGATCAACGAATTGTTGAGAAAATTCTCAGAAGTCTACCCAGGAAATTTGAAATGGTTGTAACAGCCATCCTTGAATCCAAGGATCTGTCAAGTTTCTCAACAGATGAACTAATTGGTTC
>ML776893.1:685532-737677 GCA_009831015.1 Picea engelmannii | reverse complement strand
GCACATCAGGATATGTTTTTCAACTCGGCATGAACCTGATTTCATGGGCATCGAAGAAGCAGTCGATTTTATCAATATCTTCTGCAGAGGCAGAGTATGTAGCTGCTACCTCAGCTTTTTGTCAAGCTGTATGGCTTAGAAGATTATTAAAAGACATGTCACAAACAGAGAAGGATCCAACTCCTATCTTCTGTGACAACACATTAGCAATTGCATTATCCAAGAACCATGTGTTCCACAAGAAAAGTAAACACATTGACACTCGGTTTCATTTCATACGCGAGTTAGTCAATAATGGTGACATTGCACTACAATTTTGTGGTTCTCGAGATCAGCTTGCTGATATTTTCACCAAGCCACTAGGAAAGTTAGTTTTCGACTTCCAGAGAGAACACTTAGGCATAGTCAGTGCTGCTGATTGTAACTGTTGAGTCTAAGAGGGAGTGTTAAATATATTGTACCCTCAACAGTATGACCGTACACTGCCAGCTGTACTGGACAACTGTACTTTCTATTTCTGTCTTGCTTGAGCATATATAGCTCAACCATCTTACATTGTTATGAGCGCTTCAGTTCTGTTCTGTATTTCTTCATACATTTGAATATACTATTCTTTTCTCTCTGCATTTCTCTGTCCTTCACAATTTATCAGGATCTTATCAGGCCTTGCATTAGCATGAATTTGATTGTTACAAGTTTCTCAAGTTCTTTGGTACGATCTTATGACGCCCATTGGCGTTTTACAATCAGAGTCTTGTACATAATTTTTTTTAATGATAAACAAAATATGAATGGGACTGATGGGTTAGTTGGAGATTAATTTTTGTATGGACCGTTCAGGTATAATTTATTAATAAGACGGTTTATCCTTAGCTTATTGGGTGAGGTTAACATCTTAAACAACGCCAGCTTTGTTCTTTTATTTATCGTACTTTTATTTATTGGACTAAGTTAAATAATATACATTTAATTCTGTAAAAAGTTATAGTCTGAATGATAAGTCTCGGCGAAATTTTATTTTTAAACATTTGGACATATTTTAAAATCACAATTAGAATTTAAAAATAGTAAATAAATTAAAGAAACCATATTTTTAAAATCAGGTTATTTCTAATTTCCTTTCTGTGTGTTTCATTGATTATTTTCCATGAAGGTAGAGCATGAATCGACAAGATGATGGAGTGGAACTTGTGTGAAACTTTTTAAGGATATGAAAATTGTATAGATGATCAGAAAATATTTAGGAGTAAATTTATAAATATTGTCAATATATGCGATTGTATTTAAATATTGAGGATTGAGATTCCCAAGAAAAGTTCAAACCTTATACATCATATATTCACACTTCTCCCTGCATAATGTGAAATCCACCAACACAGCGATGGGAGCACTACGGGCCTTGAAGCTCAAGCATAGACGTTGCTACTCAAACACAGGCAACGGGATTTTCATTATTCCACGCTATGTATTCAGAGCACAAGCTTGCTTTGAGCACACTAATTACACTGTTCAATTGGTCTGCTATGATTTGCGAAAATTGCATTATAGCCTCAAAAGGCTTTCAGCTACATTAATATACAAGTAGCCTTTTCTATTCACCACTCCCTTGTACGAACATAAACTCCCGTGAATCGACTGTAATCTTGATTTTGTTGCCATCTCTCATTTACCCATCCTTCAAAAACCAAGATTAAACAAGGATCGTTGATTTAAGTCGATCCAACATTAGAATTCTCAATCGCCTTTTGCTTACATTTCTATGGATCGTGCATCAAACTCTCAAGGTAGGACCAAAGCACGTACTCATGATGAAGACATGGACATATATGCAAGCATATCTAGGTCTCGTCCTTCTCTCTGATGCCATATCTTGAACAATTCATATCGTCATTTCTTCATTTTCACTCTCATTATTATCGTCATCGTCATTATTTTTTTGTGAGTATGTTCTTATGATTATCCATGTAGTCTTTTGTATTTTTTTGCATGTAGTTCTTATTTTTTTTTACGATTACTCCATGTAGTGTTTAATCATCACGTGTTTATTTTTATGTTTTTTCTTTCAAACTTAACAAATACAATGCCTTCTAGAAATGCACTTGATGGGCCACTAATTCAACAAACATTACTTCATTGTGTTGTTGCATGGATATAAAACACTCTCACCCATTGTCCTCGTCATCCTCCTCACTAAATGGCAAAGTTTTCTTTCATGGCATCCTCTCCATTCTCTCTCACTTTGATTATGTATTTAGCAACTTGTTCATTCATTTCTTACAATGCCTTCTAGAAATGCAATGCCCTTTTCTTGATGGGCCACTAATTCAACAAACATTACTTCATTG
Source organism: Picea engelmannii (assembly GCA_009831015.1). NCBI lineage: Eukaryota > Viridiplantae > Streptophyta > Pinopsida > Pinales > Pinaceae > Picea > Picea engelmannii. The sequence goes on along the minus strand of ML776893.1, from coordinate 735,332 downwards.
TGTTGTTGCATGGACATAAAACACTCTCACTCATTGTCCCGGTCATCCTCCTCACTAAATGGCAAAGTTTTCTTTCATGGCATCCTCTTCATTCTCTCTCCCTTTGATTACGTATTTAACAACTTGTTCATTCATTTCTTCAGCAATTTTTTCACCTAGATAAAGAGGTATGCAAATTTAAAATTTTTCCCTCTTTCATCATATTATCCCTCGCTTTCGTTGTTGATGCTTTGCACCGTTGACATCTTCTCATGGTTAACTTCATGTATGTTTTTACGTATTGTAGCACCTATTGGAGCTTCAATCTTGTGATCAATGCGTCTAGCATCATCATTATCACGACATACACTTATCATCATGCCTACCATCTTCTTTAATAGCACGTGCATAAATGTATAATTCCTGTTTTACTTTGTTCAATTTTGTTCCTCTAAATTTTAATTTACCTTCATAGTCCCTTCCTTCCTTTTTACCTTCTTCTTCATTTTTACTTCTAATGCTTCAGAGTTCCAACTTTTCATCTTAGTGCTCTTCTTTTTCAAATTCTACAACTTTAATATTATTGTTAACCCTTATAAAATGATAGACCATTAAATGATCAAATAAAACTAAATTTTCCCTTATACTCTCTTTTTTTTTCTTCTCTCAACTTGGATTAGTGCATTTGCAACTCTTAAAGTTGTAGTCTCTTCATTTGTTCATTTTGATGTAATTATGATAGAATTATCATCCTCTTTTATTGTTTCTAGAGAAATCTCTATACGTTCATGTCCATCATTTTTATGGACTTCCTTCTCAATCTCATGCTCCTCCTCTTGGTCATAGGATTTGTTTTTAGTTTCATATTTAAATTTGAAAATGAGAGTGCATTGATGTTTTTTCTTAACTTCCATATCCTTTAATGATATATTTCATTTTTATTTTCAACTTTATCTACAACTTTGATTACTATTACAAAATTCTCATCTTCCATTACCACAACAATGACCTCATCATCCTCTTCACTTACAATCTCATCTTCCATTACCACAACAATGAACTCATCATCCTCTTCACTTACAATAGTAGACTAGTTTTATTCTCCTTTCTTCATCATTATCTAGATTAATTTATTAATTCCAATAATATCTTCTTGTAAAAAATCATCTTCATCATATTTTACATCCATCAAAACTTCTTCCACATACTCATCACTTTCTTTCAATTATTTTTTCCATTTTCTCCTCTACAACCTCCTCATTGATGCTTCCCCAAGATCTCATTCAAATTCATCTTTATCTTCTCTAATTACTATATTAGTGTGGGTGACAGAGGAGGCACGTCGACACTTTGGTCTCGGTGATTACAACACAACACAACAATATTGTCGAGTTCGTTATATGCGAGAAAGGTGTGGGCCCGTAATTTTGGGTCTCCACTATTGGAAGCACCCAGCACGAGAATGAGATGAAGCAAATACTTGTGAGTCGCGATACTGCAAACAAGCGATGAACTCAGAACTGCAAGGTTTGGGGTGTTTGCGTGTTGGAAGGTGAGTGGCTTAATTGCACAAGCCGGGAGCTGACCAAAAGGAGAAAAACCAGAACAGAGTTTACGAACTCAAATAAAAACAAGTAAAAACGCAGAGCACTCCTCCAAACAAAATAACAAATTTTATTCAAAAAATTCTTTCAAGCTTCTTATCTATCACTCAATCATGGAATTACAATTCAACTGTGGTATTTAAACACTAACCAATTGCCCCTTTGATCTTCTAAAAGTTTTAATCAGGGCGGTTATGGTGTTTGGTTGCCTTCAAAGGTTAAGGTGTCCACCGTTTAAGTAATGTAAGACAAAATTGTAATCGGTCTTTAGTCCTCGAGTCTTGAAGGGTCAAGACGACCACTGATTTACCGTTTGCACAGAGGCGGTTAAATGCTTACATCCTGACATACTCCCTTTTAATCATTTGAGAGAAAAACAAACTGAAAATATGTAAAACAAAATTGTTATAAACAAAGCATTATAGCTTGCAGACCCTAATATTTCTTTTACAATTTTTAAATAGTTCATTTCCCAAAGGCTTCGTAAATATGTCTACAAATTGTTCTTCAGATCTGCAGAATTGAACAAATTTTTTTTTACCAGTTACGAGTTCTCGAATGAAATGATACCTTGTAGCAATGTGTTTACTCTATTTGTGAAAGACATGATTCTTTGACAATGCAATGGCAGATTTATTGTCATAGAAAATTTGGGTTGCATCATTCTACTCATGCAACAATTCATTCAAGACCCTTCTCATCCACAAAGCTTGACATGCAGCTGCAATTGTTGCAACATACTCTTCCTCAGTAGAAGATAGAGTCACTATGAGATTCTTCTTTGATGCCCATGCCACTGCTCCAGATCCAAGACTAAGCACATACCCAGATGTGTTTTTCGTGTCATCAATGGAACCTACAAAATCACTATCAGTATATCCGATCAGCTCAAAGTTTAAACTTGATGTGTATTGGATACCAAAGTCAGTTGTTCCAACAACATATCTCATGATCCTCTTTCCTTCTTGTTAATGAGTACTCTTCCGAGTCTCCATGAATCTCGAAAGAAAACTTACAACAAACATGATATCAGGTATGGTTGTTGTTAAGTATGTAAGGCTTTCAACCAGCCTCTTATACAGAGTTGGATCAACATATGATCCCTCATCATACTTGATAAGTTTAATACCAGTTGCCATTAGTGTTGCAGCTCACTTGCAATTGAGCATTCTAAACCTTTTCAACACTTCATTTGCATAGTTAGTTTGACAAATCAAAATGCCATCATCAGATTGATCCACTTCAACTCCAAGAAAATACTTCATCAATCCTAAATCAGTCATCTCAAACTCTATTTTCATGGCATTTTTAAAATCATCTACAGATAGATCTCCAGTAAAAATCATGTCATCAACATACAAACAGACAATCAAAAGTATACCTTCCTGGTTCACCTTTGTATAAAGAGTTGGTTCACGTGGACTTCTGTTGAATCCAACATTGATCAGGTATTCATCAATCCTACTATACCAAAATCTGGAAGTCTAATTCAATCCATATAAATCCTTCCTTAACTTGTACACTTTATCTCTGTGTTTATCAATCTCATAACCCAGAGGTTGTCTTACATAAACCTCTTCTTCCAAATATCCATTCAAGAATGCACACTTAACATCAATATGATGCATGATCCATCTATTCTGAGCTGCAATAGCTAAGACCATCCTCACAGTGTCAATTATTTCTACAGGAGCAAATGTTTCATTGTAAGCAATGTCGGGTTGTTGAGTAAACCCCTGAGCTACAAGTCTTTCCTTGTACTTTTCAACTTCGCCATCTGCATTCAAATTAGTCTTATAAACCCACTTAACACCAATATTGTTCTTACCTTTAGGTAAATCTACAATATCCAAAGTGTTATTTCTTTCAATGGAATCAATCTCCTCATCCATTGCTTTTATCGAGTCATCCTCTTTAGCAGCTTCATCAAAACTTATAGGATCACATGCTATTAAAGAAAAATTTTAAATCTGATCTACTTCTTCATTGTGATCATATAATTCTCTTAAACTTCTATTCTTTTGTCCTTGGAATTTGTTTCTTAATGAAGCTAAAGTAGGATTTGATTCACTACTTACCTGTGAATCTGATTGATGTCCACCATGTCTAGATAGCTCACCACGCTCATGAATTCCGGGCGTTCCAAATTAAGATGGGATGAAATCTGGTGCTTGCCTTGTTGGACTTCTTGCTTCAGGCGTATGTGCATGTGGAACCATCTGTCCATCTCCTTCATCTTGCTCAACTCCTTCATCATCTTCACGGGGTAACACAACTCCCTCTGAAATTGATTTTTCAATACTTCCATCTCATGCTTCATCTTCTTTAAATTGAACATCTCTGTTGATTACATATTTCTGGGTGATGGGATTGTAGAGTTTATATTCCCTAGACTCTTCATTGTATCCAAAAAAGATACATATCTCGCTTGTGTCATCCAACTTACTCCTTATTTCTGCAGGTACGTGCGCAAATGCAACACATCCAAAAATTATGAAATGAGAAACATTGCAAGGCTTACCATCCCAAACTTCCTGAGGTACATGATCCCTAACAGTATTGGTTGTACTTCTATTCAATATATAAACAGATCAAATAACCACATCTCCCCAATATTCATTTGAAATATGCTTCTCTTTCAACATGCTTCGAGCCATATCCATGATGGTATGATTCTTCCTTTCAACCACTCCATTCTATTGTGGAGTATATCTAGCAGTAAACTGCCTTTTAATTCCATGAAGATCACAAAATTCAATGAATTTATTAAGCTTGTATTCACCTTCTCTGTCAGACCTTAAGATTTTAATGGTTTGACCACTCTCATTCTCAACCATAGTTTTAAACTTCTTAAAAACAACAAAAGCTTCAAATTTCTATTTCAACAAATACAACCAAGTCTTCCTACTGAAATCATCAATGAAAGTCATAAAATAAACATAGCTAGTTAAAGAAGGTGTTTGCATAGTTCCACATAAATCTCTGTGGACAATTTCCAATGGAGCTTTTTCTCTGTAGGAAACACATAACACAAATTTCTCTCTATGATGTTTTCCATGTATACAACTCTCACAAGAGCTTGTAGGTTGTTGAATACAAGGTAACCCCTTTACCATCTATTTCTTCTGTAACAAATCTAAGCCACCAAATTGTAAATGACCATATCTCAAATGCCATAACCAAAATTCATCTAGACTTACAGCTTTATAAGCATTCAAAGAACTACTCAAACCATTTTTCATAACAAGTGGAAACATCCTATTCTTGGTCATTTCTTCTCTTGCAATCAACTTTTTGCTAGGAAATTTATCAGAGATTGTACATACCTTCTTCTTGAAGAATACTCTCTATTTTTTCTCCATCACGTGTCCAACACTAATAAGATTTCATTTTAGACCACGCACAAAATAAACATCATCAATATTTATTTTCTGATTATCCTTAGTGTAAATTGGAACTACACCTTTACCATTAATTGTAACCTTACAGTCATTTCCCAGTTTTACTTCAGACTGAATACTATTATCAATAAAGGAAAATAAATCCTTATTAACAATCATGTGGTTACTTGAACCACTATCCAAAAACCAAATATCATTTTCACTTTCTTGAGTGACATTACAGGTCAAAAACATAGGATTTTGATGATCCTCAGACTCATTTGTAATATGTACAGACTGTTTTCCAGCATCTGCATGTTTCTTCCAACATTTGTTAGAATGCCCAAACTTCTTACAATAATAACATTGTACTTTAGTTTGATCATACCTCTGATTTTCTTGCTGCCAAGGTTTGTTGTTGCTCCCTCTTAACCTAGGAGGATTTTGCCGGGACATCTGCTCAGACTCTGTTTTAGCTCTATTTTCCGTTCAACCAGAAAATTGACCTCCTCTGCCATGAGTATGAAACCTTCCTCTACCTCTGCCTTTGGTAATATGAATTTGTGTTTTGAAGGCATGCTCCAATGATCCTTATTCATATCTAGATATCCTAGATTCATGACAAACAAGAGAACCAGTTAACTCATCAATTTGCATTTGACTTAAATCCTTAAATTCCTCTATGGGTATAACAATAGGTTCAAACTTCTTGGGAAAAATTCTCAGCACTTTCTCAATGACTCTCTTATTTTCCATATCATATCCATACTGCATAAGTTGGTTCACAACACTCATTACTTGAGTCATGAAAGTATCAACACTTTCATTATCCTTCATCTTCAGATTTTCGAAATCCCTTCTCAAGTTCTGCAACTTGACTATCTTCACCTTGGACACACCTTGATAATAGGTTTCAAGAATGTCCCAAGCCATATTCAAATATGTAGCCCTAGAAATCTTCATAAAAATGGACTCATTTAATCCTTGCTGGATTAATCCAAGAGCTTTGTTATCCTTCTTCCTATCTTCCTTCAACAAAACACGGTCAACATTAGACAGAGCCAATTCTACTGCAGCATTAGTTGGCTCAGCATAACCATCAATAGCATAAGTCCACAAATCATGATAACACAAAATCTTTCTCATTCTAATATACCATGAATCATATGACTTCTTGCTCAATACAGGAACCTGGACCTGAGAAGAGCTACTACCAGCCGCAACCATTTATAAAAATTTGAAGGAAAATCAAATAAACCTTCACGCGGGAAAATAAGAAGGTGAAATTGGGCACCAACAGGAATTATCTACGCTGAAATGAGCAACTGACAGGATGCACTGTAGGATAGATTGACATCTTTGATACCAAATGTGGGTGACGAAGGAGGCACGTCGACACTTGGGTATTGACGATTACAACGCCCAGACACCAAAAAACCAACACAACAATATTGTTGAGTTCGCGATATGCGAGAAAGGTGTGGGGCCCGTAACTTCAGGTCTCGATGATTGGAAGCACCCAACATGAGAATTAGATGAATCAAATACTTGCGAGTCGCGATATTGCGAACAAGCAGTGAACTCAACACTGTGAGGTTTAGGGTGTCTGTGTGGAGGAAGGTGAGTGGCTTAATTGCACAAGCCAGGAGTTTAATAGAAGGAGAAAAACCAGAATAGAGTTTATGAACTCAAATAAAAAAAAAAGTAAAAATGCAGAGCACTCCTCCAAACAGAATAACAAATTTTATTTAAAAAATGCTTTCAAGATTCTTATCTGTCACTCAATCATGGAATTACAATTCAACTGTGGTATTTAAACACTAACCAATTGCCCCTTCGATCTTCTAAAAGGTTTAATCAGGGTGGTTATGGTGTCTGGTTGCCTTCAAAGTTTAAGGCGACCACTGTTTAAGCAATGTAAGACAAAATTGTAAATGATGGTTAGTCCTCTAGTCTTGAAAGGTCAAGATGGCCATCGATTTACCATTTGCACAGATGTGGTGAAATAAGTACATCCTGACAATTAGAAATATTGTTCCTTTAATCATACATTCTTCTTTGAATGTGATTATAATCAAGGACAATTATGGATGACCTACATACTAGGGTTTCTAAGGTTTTCCAGTTTTTTTTCTCCATGATCTGCTCTATCTCTCTGAAAGGAAGCATATTTAAATCCTTCCATGGATCCATTAGGTGAGGGGATGCAATCTCCCTCGTATTGCAATGTTGTTACTACTAAAACAACATATTTAAATCCTACCATGGATCCACTAGGTGAGGGGGTGTGAGCTCCCTCGTATTGCAATGTTGTTACTACTAAAATAAGGGGAGGATGCATCTCATCGTTTCCCTCTGAACAGTCACCACAACTTCACACCTCTACATTCTTTGAAATATTAATTAAAGGTAAAACTATGGAATTTGATCCCAAGTCATCTCATCCAAAGGCCACTCGGATTTGGGAGCCAGGAAAATGTCGAAACCTAAATATGTTATTAGTTCAGTTAGAATTGGAGAATAAAAGAAATGCACCTCTACATTCTTTGAAATATCCATTAAAGGGAAAACTATGGAAGTTGATCCCAATTCATCTCATCCAAAGGCCATTCTGATTTGGGAGCCAAGAAAATATCTCTCCTAAGTGCCTATGGAACCTAAATATGTCATCAGTTCAGTTAGAATTGGAGAATAAAAGAAATTCATGAGGGATCATGTGATGGGCATGTGGCCCTCTAAAAGGGACCTGATTAAATGGATCCATCATTGGTGGAAGACTAAGGGGCACTTTGTCCTTTAGCTAGGCTCAAAAGGTTTCTTCATTGCAATCTTTTACAAACTTGAAGACAATGAACGAATCTTTAATGAAGGACCATACTTTTTCAACACCTCTTTTTGAGATACTGGATAGAGTGCTTCAACCCAAAGAAGGAGGAATTCCCTCACTCACTAGTCTAGATCATATTATATTCGCTCCCTCAGGAATTATAGCTAGAATAAATCCTAGTTGGGAATAGGAAACACTATGGGAATATATGTCAATGCTTTGAGACAACCGGACATCATTGTGACACCCCCTATGATCAAATATATGTGTATTTTAACATCTCAAAGCCCTTCCGAAGGTTTATTTTTTGAGAATATCAAGATGATGAATGTACTAAAAAAATAGACTATAAGCATATCCCCTTCATATGTCATAATATGTGTATTTGAACATCTCAAAGCCCCTCCCAATATTTATTTTTTTGGAATATCAAGATGAAAAATGGACCAAGAAAATAGACTATGAGCATATCCCCTTCATATGTCATAAATTTCAAGAGCACGGTCACCTATTTAGGGACTCTCTCCCCTTCATATGTCATAAATTTCATGAGCACAGTCACCTATTTAGGGACTCTCTGCTCAATGCCCCAAACAAATTAGACAACATGACAATAAAAAATCCCAAGGATGGATTTATTCTAGTCCAATGGAAGTGACGAAAGAACCACAAGAAGATAGTGGTTGCTTAGACAAAAGACCCATTTCCCAAGAATTCCTTTGAAATCGTTAATCAAGCCAGATTCCCAAACGAGGAACCTTTGATGCAAGAGGGAATCAAGACAGAAGGAAATAGAGAGAAATACATGGCATAGCCAATCCTTGAGTAGATCAAAACAAATCTAGCGTCCACACCTGGGAGAGATGATCTCTCTTCTGAGCAGGGAGGAGATATCAAGATTATTTTAGATGAAAGAGATATAGTAGGGGTCAACTTGGTGATCTTAGAATAGGCATATCGAAAGAAGGAACGTTACACCATTCCTATGGACCACTTCTTGAAATTTCAAAAAAAAATTCTCACCCCTACCAGGGGGGCCACCTCTAGATCGGGCATGGTATTGGTGATTCACCTTTATCCGCTCAAAGAACCACACAAACATTCCAAGGAGGAGAATAAAAGAGAAAGGAAATCTAGTGAGCAACTAGTTTAAGAAGTAGGCAGTTTTATGGTAAACTCAGGCCAGATCAACTTGATCTCAGAAATATTTCCTTCCCATTCCCCCCATTTTCTTCATGAAATAATTCTCTGAAATCTCAAAAATAGAAGAGAATTTGGACATTTTATTTTTATGGGAAACCAATTGTGCAGGAACATAGGTAGATCAAATTCTATCCCAATGTTGGAGACAAGAAAAATCTAGTCATACCAATACAAGAGGATTTGTAGGAGGCTTAGCCATACTATGGAACCCATCCACATAAATCTTGAATAACTATTTCACCACTACATGGAAAATATCGACAGCATATCGAGCCATTGGTTCGAAAAAAAGGGGGGTGGTTACAAATGTTTATGGTCCTCGTCTCCGACCAGAATAAACACTCTTTCTTGTAAAATAGGGAATGCCTTGGTGAAATCACCATAGGCCAATGATGGATACTTGGAAGAGATTTAAGAACTATCCTATTTGTGGATGAGAAGAGAAGAGGGGTCCATAGGCTCGAGGCGGACACTGAAGGCTTCAAAGACTTTATTGAGACACTTAGTTTGATAGACATGCAAAACATTAATGGAAAATTCACATGGTTGAATCAAAGATCAGGAACTTAAAACATTTCCTTTCACCGGGATATATTTCTCATCTCGGAAACCCTTATGATTGATGGGATCCTGGTGGAAGCCAAAATTATTTCTATAGCCAGTTCAGACCACTGACCCATACATATTTGGATGTACGTCACTAGTACTCCGCATCACAAGCCCTTTCAATTTGAAATGTTTTGAATAACCCATCCTGATTTCCAAGAAAACATCCCACATTGGTGGTCTACTGCAACCATATTTCATGGGTATATGATGTACAGATTCCAATAGAAACTAAAATATTTCAAGCAACTCTTAACGGACTGGAATAAGCACACTTCTATAAATATCATCCAATCCAAATGAGATCTTGAGAAACAATTGAGGAATATACAACATGAGATAATCATCCATGGAAACACAAATCAACTGCAAGAAGTGTAGGCATAGACCAAACAATAACTAGAGAACATATATGCTCAAAAAGAAACCTTTTGGTGTCACAAATATGAGGAACAATGGCTCAAAGACGTGAAAAAAAATACAAAATTTTTTCATGGGTCCATGATACAAAGAAGACATGCCAATAACATTATCAAGCTCAAGGCCACTCAAGGCCAGTAAATTACTTCTCATTCATCCATTGAGAAAGAACTAGTAATTTTTTATTAGAATCTTCTTTCTGAACCAAGGATGGATTGATTTGAATCCATTGGCAAGTTCACTCAATATATCCCCTCTCTTCTTTCAAGTGAAAAAAATGTCGACATCATAAAATAAATCATGCTAGAAGAAATGGATCTTGCGATAAAGGAGATGTCTGTTGGAAACGATATGGGCCCTAACAATTTCACAATTGATTTCTTCCACCACTGTTGGTACCTTGTCTGGGAGTATGTTTGGAAGATAATTGAATATTCCAAATGCTCAAGATAGGTACTCCCCTCTTGACCCAGGTGGATATTGGTGGCCACCCACCTTTTCCAAATAGCTCAAAACAGTTTTTTGGCAATTTTAGCAGTTTTTAACTTTTGGGGCCATTTTGAGGGCCTAAATGAAGGTTTTTCAGGATCGACCCAAATCAATGATATAAAAAGGAAATTTTGATGCCCAAAAATGAATCTCCTCAATGATACCTTTCCAACGGTCTATTATACGCCTAAAACGGAGATCGTATGCAAAAATTACGACCCCCGGAAGTTAATGTACTAACTTACCCAAACAGGGCCCACATGACTTTTGGTGCTTCATCTCCTAGGGTTAGGTTTTTGGATGTGTAGGGTTTTTTTTTGCCATTCCTGTTTATTGTAAAAATTCCTTCAGAGCCTCATGGTAATCATCTTCCTGCGAATGAGTGCAACCTTCACATCTCTTCTCAGAGATAAGCCACCACCATTCCAGCAAGCTTGTTTCCGCTACATTTTACAGTTTCATCTTATTTAATTTTTGAATAGAACACCAATTTTACTGTATCTCTGCTATTTTGTGTTAAGAATCTATATTCATTTCATTCTTCTCTTAATCATTTTTTAGTTCATGTCCCCGACGAGGTCCGAGTATAGGAATTTGGGTCTCGAGCTTGTATCTCTTGAGGACAATCTCTCTCGCACACCCAAGAAACCCTCAATGGAGGAAGAAAAGAAAAATGACGGAAAAGACGATCCTATCAATCTGTTTCTTGAGCAATCTCTCACATGACAGAGGGACAAAATGATGGATAATTTTTTCCACATCCTTCAATGCTTGTCGATAGGAACAAGCACATCTTCATCAAGAAACCACTTTGGAAGCACCTCGCCTTTCAAGGTAAAAGTTAATTTTGATATTCTTGTATTTGAAGGATAGATAGATGCAGAAGACCTAGACAAATGGTTAAATATGCTAGAAGGTTATTTCTCTTTTCAAAAATTTTCCGATAGAGAAAAGATCACCTTCGCACTCCTTGAAGCTCTCCCTCATGTTAAACATTGGCGGGAAACTTACTGGGAGAAAAGTTCCACAGAGGAGTCTAGAATATATGGGGTCGATCCCACTTGGGATTTTTTTGTGGATGCGGTAAAGGAACATTATTACCCTGTTGGAAACTATGAGGACCAGTACATGAGATGGACCACACTACAACAAGAGAGGGGCCAAGCAGTTCTAGAGTTCACCAATACCTTCCATACCTTGCACACCAAGCTGGGTATCAAAGACTCGAAGCAACATTTGGTTCTGAAATACCATGGGGCTCTACACAAATACATCCATACTGAAATGAATTTTCTGGACATCTCATCACTCAGTGCTTCTTATTGATATGTTGTTAAACTCGAGTAGAAATTTAAGCACCAGAAAAAATGAGAGTTTTGTTCTGCAAATCCGCAACAACCAAAGTATCACACAGACGTCCCTAACAAACAGTCTCCTGAAAACCAGTCCAAGACACATGAAAAGAAGGGTCACGAGAAGACAAATAAGGACACCGGAAAATGGTGTGATTTCCACAAAATCCCCTGGCACAACAATGATGAATGTCTCTCAAAACAATCATTGGTGCTCGAGATCAAAGACAAGGAGCCAAACCTTGATTCTGAATCTGATTCTGAAAATACTGGTAAAGGACAGATCATTGATATAGACTCCATTGTTATTGTCATGACTACAACAATTCAACCAGAAGAACCAACAGATCCTGAAAAGGGGGAGCACCTTTTTCATTCACAGATGTGGGTGAAGGGGACCGTGCTGCATTTTATTGTTAATAGATGAAGCCAAAAGAACCTCATCTTAGCATAGGTCGTCAAACAGTTGGGATTGTTGACAACACCACACCCACAACCATACAACATCGGGTGGCTTCGCTAAGGACGAGATCTTTGTGTCAACCAACAATTTTGATTTTCATACAACATCCAACCCTTCAATGATGAGGTATTATGTGATGTTGGCCCACTGGATGTCTATGATGTTCTCTTGGGATAACCATATATGTGGAAGCACCATGTTGTTTATGATTCTCGACCCCACAGTGTCATTGTTTCTCTGGGGGGTCATATTTACGGAATACTAGAGGTAGTTCCAACTACTGTTCCACCTAAAAAGTGTTGCAAGGTAGTATCTCATACTACAAAATTTATCTTTTCACAATCTGTTCAAAAGGAGAACAGAAGGACACTGCAACCACTACAGCCTTGCCCCAAGCACCTTCTATCCAACAGAAGTAGGTCGACAAGGATGAAACAAAGAGAAAAGATTCCTTATGCACACTGTCCTCTCATGTATCTCAACTTGTTGAATAGACTTAGCCTCAACAGGTTCATGACAGACTTCCACAGATTGAGCAGCGCGACGTCTCCAGCAAGGAAAGCAACTCACCAAGATGTAGATTCAACAAACACTTCTCCCTCTCCCCCGGGAACTCAACGCAATGGAGACCATTTCTTCCTAAGGAGGGAGGATTGATCCAGGTGGATATCGGTGTCCACCCACCTTTTCCAAATGGCTCAAAATAGTTTTCTGACAATTTTGGCAATTTACTATTTTTAGTAGTTTTTAACTTCTGGGGCCATTTTGAGGGACTAAATGAAGGTCTTTCGGGATCAACCCAACTCAATTATAGCCCAAGTCATGATTGAGGCCCCAAAATGAATCTCCTCAAAGATACCTTTCCAACAGTCTATTATACGCCTAAAACGAAGATCGTATGCAAAAGTTACGACCTCGGGATGTTAATGTACTAACTTACCCAAATAGGGCCCACATGACTTTTGGCGCTTCATCTCCTAGGGTTAGGTTTTTGGATGTCTAGGGTTTTTTTTTGGCATTCTCGTTTATTGTAAAAATTCCTTCAGAACCTCATGGTAATCATCTTCTTACGAATGAGCACAGTCGTCACATCTCTTCTCAGAGATAAGCCGCCACCATTCCAACAAGCTTGTTTCCACTGCATTTTACAGTTTCATCTTATTTCATTATTGAATAGAACACTAGTTTTATTGTATCTCTGCTATTTTGTGTTAATAATCTGTTAATAATCTGTATTGATTTTGTTCTTCTCATAAAATTCAGATCACCTCTCTCAATTCAAACTTCATCATATTTTTACTGAAAGAGAATCTTTTCAAGTACCCGAAATAGTTCTGACCAATTGTGTTATGCAATTTCATCTACAAAATCATCACCAGGGTAATTGTACTTAGAATCAAACCTATTCTACGTTTTACTATCTCCCATGAACAATATGGGTATATAGAGAGACTCCAAATAATGGATCATGTCATTTTGGTCCATGAGGTTGTTCACTCTATGAAATTCACTTGCACCCCATGCATGCTCATGAAATTATATCTTTCCAAATCCTTTGACAAACTCAAGTGGAAATGTATGTGTTCCCTCATCTTGGCTTTTGGATTTCAAGATAAATGGGTTAATTGGACCATGAATCTCACCTCTTCTAACTTTTTCTCTATTTCGAACAATGGGTTCCCATCCAAGATCTTTTCCCCTCTAGGGAAATCCTCTAGGGAGACCCCCTTTCTCCCTTCCTCTTTTTTATCATGCAAGGAAAAATTTAGTGGAAAAATTTAGCCTCTTCAAATTTTGGTAGGTAGAATTTTAAATATTATATATATATATATATATATATATATATAATCTCAATTCACCCCGCATTTATTTTTAAAACAATATTAATTATATATTTATCCAAAAAATGGCAGTCAAATTTTAAATATTAATTACATTTTCGCCTTGGAAAAATGGCAATCGATCCTCCCTTTCACCTGATTTTTGGGAGTATCAATTGATCTTCTAGGGTTTTAACCACAATTTTAGATTTTTCACAGGGCCAAGGACCATGATTCACCTCGATTTGGGAATGTCTATTGGCATTATGGATTTTTCTCCCACTTATTTGGATTTTTTACAGAGGATGCCCCCGATTTGGAGTTTTTACATGAATTTGCATGTGGGTTTCAGAAAATTTTGCACCAATTCGATGGTGATTCACAATATTAATAGATAAAAGTGGTTTAACTTGAAATATTCAGCCAATCCTAGCTTGAAATATTCAAATTCCAAGTTCCAAATTGAAATTATATTGTCAAAATTTTCAAATTATAGGAGGAGAAAGCGTCGAGTTATTCCCATCTTCCTGGTCGCTCTGTGTGAATATTTTTGGTTTCCAACTTGCAATAGGTTGATATCGGGTAAGTGGATTATGAGCCCTCTCTGCAATGTTTGTCATGGCTGTTAATTTCACCATAGCATCCATGGTATGTTAACTTGTGAAAGGTGGCACTATGATAGCATATTGGTGGTACTAGTACCATTCAATTGTACTCTATTCTATTCTAGTTTTCAGTACTTTGAATTTTATGATCATGGAATTTTGGATTAGTATGATGATGTCAAAAAAATTACATGCAGTTCTTCTTCCTTCCCCTCACGTGTTTCCATTACATTATTTTCAAGGATAATATTAATATCTTATCAGTTATGGGCTCATGGTTCTCTGCTCCGATAGTAGAAGAGTTGTTTTGGGCATTCGTTAAGTTCATATTCTAGTAGGTATTATCTTGATTAGTGATATATCCCACCCATCCTCCAAGATAATAGAGGCTTCAGGTCATGATGAGTGATTGTTTGGTTTAGTGATTGGAGTAGATCAATAGTTATGTGTTTAAGTTTTTTAGCTTACCCACAATTTGGTTAATTACCTGGGCATTTTTAAATCATTCTCACAAGATTGTGCTAAAACATGATGTTTAAACACCATGTTTCCTAATTCTCATTAATTGTGTGTTTCCATGGACAAGTGTCATCGTGGACAGTGATAGAGCCCACCCAGCCTCCAAGATAGCAGAGGCTTCAGGTAACGACAAGTGATCGTTTGTGTTAGTGATTGGAGTAGATCAATAGTATTGTGTTTAATTTTTTGAGCCTACCAACAATTTGGATAAATTACCTAGGTGTTTTTAAATCATTCTCACAAGTTGGTACTGAAACACGGTGTTTCAACATCATGTTTCCCAATGCTCATTAATTTCTTGTGTGTTTCCACAAACAAGTGTCATCCTGATCAGTGATAGAGCCCACCCATCCTCCAAGATAGAAGAGGATTTAGGTCGTAGTGAGTGATTTTTTGGGTTAGTGATTGGAGTAGATCAATAGTTCTATGTTTAATTTTTTAATCTTTCCCACAATTTGGATAAATTACCTAGGTGTTCTTAAATCATTCTCACAAGATGGTGTTGAAACATGGTGTTTCAGCACCGTGTTTCCCAATCATCATTTACTATGTGTTTCCATGCACAAGTGTCATCCTAATTATTGATATAGCCCACCCTACCTCCAGTATAGCAGAGGCTTCAGGTCATGACGAGTGATTGTTTGGGTTAGTGATTGGAGTAGATCTATAGTTTTGTTTTTAAGTTTTTGATCTTACCCACAGTTTGGGTAAATTACCTTGGCACTTTTAAATCATTCACACAAGCTAGTGTTGAAACCCGATGTTTCACCACAGTGTTTCAACACTGTATTTCCCAATTCTCATTGTTTGTGTGTTTCCACAAACAAGTGTCATCATGATCGGTGATAGATCCCACCCAACCTCCAACATAGAAGAGGATTTATGTCATGACGAGTGATTGTTTAGCTTAGGGATTGGAGTAGATTGCTAGTTCTGTGTTTAATTTTTTTATCTTACCCACAATTTGGATAAATTACGTGGATGCTTTTAAATCATTCTCACAAGCTAGTGCTGAAACATGGTTTTTCATAATTGTGTTTCCCAATTCTCAATGCTTGTGTGTTTCCATGAACAAGTTTTATCTTGATCAGTGATAGATCCCACCCAGCCTCAAGTATAGTAGAGGCTTCATGTCATGACAAGTGATCATTTGGTTTAGTGATTGGAGTAGATCAGTAGTTCTGTGTTTAAGTTTTTCAACTTACCCAGAGTTTGGATAAATTACCTAGGCATTTTTAAATCATTCTCACAAGCTAGTTTTGAAACACGATGTTTCAATACCCTTTTTCCCAATGCTCATTATTTGTGTGTTTCCACACATAAGTGTCATCATTTTCGATGATAGAGCCCACCCAACCTACAGTATAGTAGAGGCTTAAGGTCATGATGAATGATTTTTTGGGTTAGTGATTGGGGTAGATCAATAGTTTTTTTTAAGTTTACTAGCTTACCCACAGTTTGGATAAATTACCTAGGTTTTTTTAAATCATTCTCACAAGCTGGTGCTAAAACATGGTGTTTCAAAACTGTGTTTCCCAATGCTCGTTGCTTTTGTGTTTCCATGCACAAGTGTCATCCTGATCAGTGATAGATCCCACCTAGCCTCTAGGATAACATAGGATTTAGGTCATGACGAGTGATTGTTTTGATTAGTGATTTGAGTAGATCAGTAGTTTTGTATACTATGTTTAATTTTTTGAGATTATCGAGAGTTTGGATAAATTGCCTGGGCATTTTTAAATCATTCTCACAAGATGGTGCTCAAACATGGTATTTCAACACCATTTTTACCAAATCCAAATGATTGTGTGTTTCCACAAACAAGTGACAAAGCACCCACCAATATTAACCTTGTACAATATGTAGTGCAAACAGATTTTATGTAAAAGAACAAAAAATATACACTGGAAAATACAAACATTACACATAGATATTTCCCCAGGAAACCCAAACCAGAAAAACCAACATATTCTATATTCATTCATAGTGATACATTGTTTAGAATAAAATATACATATAGGAGACAACAACATCGAAAACCCTAACCCAATGACCTTGATCAGTCAACAACCCTAGTTCCTTAACTAGAAATAGAAAACCATCGGGAAAAATCATGTGCCGAAAAACTGCCCAACAATGGACACAAAAATCCAGGCAACACGAAAAAACAAGGAAAAAATGTGACATGTTTCCTGAGGAAAATAATACTCGTGCAAATAATATAAAACATACCCAACACAATCATACTAACTTTCCAAGCAATAATATAGTCCAAAGACAAATTAATGCAATTCTTCCCACAAAGATACAATTTCACTTTCCTAAATATATTTTAATAGAGAAAGATCCATTGAAATGCATGCATGTACTTGTGTGGATATTGCATTATCAAGACCGTGTCATGCATCGAGATAAAAATAGTTATAGATATTTTTAGATAGATGTGGAATGCCTAGAGTGAGTTTATCTCAAACAATGAGAAAGAATGAAAAACCTAATGCATACATTTATAAAAACACTTCATATGCATCCTCAAACAATATACTAAGTTGTTGGTATTATAATTTCATACAAACATTTCCTTAACACATTTTTATAGCCTATATTTTATTTTACTTCGTACTATGATAATACCATAAAAATAATGAAATATAGTTATCCAAATAGCCATTTTTCACCACAAAATTCAATTAACCAAAATTTTCCACTCCAGGTTTTTCCTAACCTACCATATATTACCATTTCAAACCAATTATAACCAAACACATAAGAAACCAGATCCCAAACCAACCTTACTAAATCTACTCTCAAATTCCAATTCAAGTTGTAAACATCAAATAATCACATACTCATGAAATTAAATGGAGATAGAAAGTGTTACTCCTACAATGGAGAGAATCTCCGTGAATTTCTGTAGCTAGGATCTACATGAAAGGAACTTATCACCAATTTTCGAGTTATAATATAGGTTTCCCACCATAAATATCATGCTTGAATGGCCAAAAGGGAGGCTTCTTGAAAATTCAAAATTTAGCAAGCAAAAAAAGGGGATTTTCCCCTTCATTATCTTCTCTTTCAACCTACATACACATTGACTAGATTCCCAGTTCTGATTAATGGAATTATGATCCCTCTCCTAATCTCTTTCCTTCTGCCATTTATAGGTTTTCCACCATAAATCCAATGCTTGAATGGCTGAAAATGAGGCTTGTTAAACATTCAAAATTTTGAAAGAAAAATAATGGGAATATTTTTTTCACCTTAGTTCGTTGTTGTTCCATATTTAGTAATTGTCAATTAAGTTAAGTTTTCTATCAGTCTAGATTTTATTTTAGTTCAATTACACAAATTCATGATCTGTTCTTAGAGAAGGGCTCTAATCCCTAGGTAGTTAGTGTGCATGCACGAGGAGTTCAGTGAGGGTGCAAATTTTAAGGAGTGTACATGCATAGATGCCACAACCATTCTCCAATTGGGATGCATTAACTCAATCATTGTTGTCCATTTGATTAGTCAGCAAGATTATGGTTTGAGGATGCTTCTTGTATGTGTCAATTTTACTATTTTCCAATTTTCAAGTTTGTTTCTCATATTATCAGTAATATGTGTTTGTAGGTGAATGTAATCTATAGCTATTATTTGTAGGTGAATGTTCAAATCATCATCATTATTTGACATGGAATAGCAGGAAATCATGGCACAAATAACAACATCTCATCACTCATATCATACAAATGTCCCAACAGAAAAGTATGGACCATTGTACTCTATAATACATCAAGGATCTGGGATAAACCCAAGCAAAACCATGTGGTAAAATCCACATTAAAATTGTTTGACAACAAGGAGCTTCCAATCTGTTTTTTTATCTAATATTGAATGTATCCATATAGTTTCTCATGAGTCATGGAACACACTTCTAGAAAAAACAAATTATCAACCTAAAACCAACCTATCACATGAAAAATAGTTTTTTAAAATGGATTTTTATTGATGTGGCATTATTTCGAGCCAATAATAATATGTAAGATGAAAATTAATTGTTGTATGCTAAAGTGATTTATTTTTAGATAAGTACTATTTGTTTTGTTGAGAACAGTTGCGTGATTAAAATTGATATATATCTTGCATGCGTGTTGACTTTCCAAATGGATGACTAATTTTATATTATTTTTCTCATGCAGGTTTGACTTTTGTTTTCTAGATCAATTTGAAATTCTAATTGTGAAAATTTGAGTGAGATGTCAAAAAACGATCATGGAAAGAAAAAATTAAAAACAAAGGGATGTATTTTCATACTTTTAAAAGCCTCAATCCAAGAACCCAGATTCTCTTCATCATTCAATCCCTTTTGAGCACCCCATCAGTGAAAGAGATGTCAAATATTCTGAGAATGCATCTAATATCCATATAATAGATGATGAAATAGATTCATCTAGTGATCAAATTGAGATGAATGCAATTTCACCAGAAATTGACAATAACAATGTTGAAGGTTTTTCCTTGGAAGGAAACACAAACCCTTCACAATCATGGAAAATGAAAAAATGCAAATGGAACACAGGGATAAAATTTCAATTAGAATGGGTCTCAAAATTTCCATTTATTGAACCACTACCTCTAAAAATGAAAAGAGGCTTCACAAGAAGTTAGATGCATTATATATAGCTGGAAACTTGGAAAGACAGTAAAAATGCAGATGAAGCTAGATACAATAGAGAAGCATGCAAGAAAGGTGTATGACAAGGAAATTGTAAATGGTGAGGATAAATCTATTATCAGATGGAAATATTATGAGGAATGTCAACATGTCAAATATGAAGATGGATATAATAAATACTTAATTAGTAAGATAAAAATAGAGGCAAGTGGAGCAACCATCACATCTCTATTTGGAAATACGATGGAAATAAATTTGTTATCCAAGACGATGTAATTAAGCTTTGTATTTCACAACTTATCTAGAGGTCATTCTATGACAGATTATCAAGATTACAAGAACTTTTTATATTTTCTTGAAGTGTCAAATTTTCCATCTTCTCATTGGTCAGTAATGAGTTGTTGGGAATGGGCAAAATATCTAGCTCAAGTAGAAAATGATGATTTGAAAGGGAAGATTGCAAATGCTAGGTTTTTTTCATTTTCTTTGGATGAAGTTACAACTATTGATAATACTTCATGGATTTGCATGAACATTTATATGGTTAATGATCATGTTAGGCAGTCATATTTACTTGGTATTCATAAAATGATGGAGAATTCTACTACTCAAAATATTTATCAACTTGTCATCAAGACTTTGAAGGAAATTGGTGGTATGGATCATTTAGTGATTGTGAAAAATTTGGTATGTGTCTGTAACGACCCTAGTTAAATAGTTCATGGGGATTTTTAAATATAATTAATTAGATAGTCAATTGTCCTAATATGGTTTTAATTAAACAATGATTAGTATTAATAATATCAATCAATTAATTAATTATTAATTAATTGTTTATAACTTTTGATCGATTAATTAATTTATTAATTGATTACATATCACATTCAATGACATGGGTAATAAATTTAAGGGATTAATAATCTTAATTTATTTAATTAAATTCTTTACGTATGCAGGGGGGGATAAGACATTAAAGAAGGGGATATGACATTAAAGAAAGGGATAAGATATTAAAGAAGGGGGGATAGGATAATAAAGGGGGAGATAAGGAAATTAATGAGGGGGAGGAGAGTCGATGAAGGGGGATTATTTTGGAGGGGGGAAGCATTTTGAAGGGGGAATGGATTTCTGTTTGGATATTCTCTGGTGTGGAGAGTTTTGATATTGGGTGTTTTTGGTGAACCATTGCAGGGGGCACCGAGTTGCTGGGGGTTTTGGGCACGGGGGCCAGGATTCCTTTCGGTATCCTGGAGCTAGGGAGCCAGACAGGCTACTCCTAGTTTTGTCACTTTTCTAGTCTTGTAAGATGAAGAGACTAGATGCCAATGTATATTAAAAACAATAATAGCATTGTGGGGTTCACCCCTAATCCATAATGTTTCTTCTCCTTCATTCTTTTGGATTGTTTGGAAGGAATTCCACCATTTTTCATTATTGTTCACAAAATAAGTGAAGGCTCTCAACTGCACATCTCCTACATAGGGAACACGATTAAATTTAATATCCAACATAAATTTTTGTTCATGCAAATAAAGCTCACACAAGAAATGTTGATCTGAGAAATCAATCTGGGAGAAAGTTTCTAAAAACTCATAAGAACTAATCAATTTATAAGGCCTTCCTTCCTTAATAGATTCAAGCTTAAAAAGAGATATTTTTTCATGAAGGAAGATTGGGTATGAGGGATAAGGGATTCTACGTCTCAACAACTCTTCTTCTAACAAACACATTTGATTTTTATCTTATTGGAGAATCTAGCACTTAGCTTGCAGCTTCTTCAACTCTCCCAATTGCTTCTTCATTTCTTCCCATTTAAATTTCCGAGAGGTGAAAAATTAAGCATATCTATCCCTAAGGTCTTGTATTTCCTTTCTATGGGCTGGAAAATGAATCATTTCTTATCCAAACATGGAAACATTTTTCTTCAACTTATCAATCTCTGCCAACAAAAATATAGTATGATCTTATGTGTCTTGATGGTCAACTTCTTGTTCATCCTCATCACTGATTTCCAAAGGAATTCAAGATTGTGTCACTGGTTATTGTGTAACAGTGATTTTATCTGGTTGTGGTAATTCCTATTGCTAATCCAATAGTTCTTGTGTGATAGTGGCTTCTTCCGTGGCTTCATCATAGTATTGATTTAAATTATGTACCACTGGTTCTTGTGTAGTAGTGGTACTCTCAAGTTGGGTTGGTTCAGTAGTCTTAGCCATCTCCAGTTCTTGTGTTATAGTGACAACTTCCTTTATATCCTTATTAGACTACATATTTAAATCAAGTACCATTGGTTCTTGTGTTACAGTGGCATTATCAGGTGTTTCAAAAATATGCTTTTCTTCTTCCTTAGTCATTATTTATTGTGTGGCAGTGGATTTATTTCTTTGTGCTTCCTCAACCATCTCTTCTTGTATTCTGATTATTCCCAAAGATGAGGGATCATGACACAAATATTCCTTAAATATTTCATATGTTTTATTCTCCTCTGATTGCACAGTTTGTCCTCCTAAAATATGGTTTGATTGCACTAATAAATAAATATAATGGGGTAGAGGAATTTGGACTCCCTTTTCTGTTTTTAGCATTTCCAATTCCCCTATAAGTATTTGAACTTCTCTTTTCAATTTATCATTCTCAAAGAACATGGAATGAATCTTACTTTTACCTCTTTCAACAATAGGTTCTTTTGTTTTAGCAGCTCCTTGTTTTGGGCTCAGGTTTTCAACTTGTTCTTGTGTTACAATGACAACTTCATGTTGTTGTTCATTACCCACTGGTTCTTGTGTAACAATGCGTGAAAGAGGACGCAACACAAGAATCTTAATTTTTTCCATTTTCATCTTTTAGTTTCTTTTGCTGCGACAACAACCCTGGTTCTTCTCCTTATACTTGGGAAAGACGATGGAAACGTTGGAAATGGCCTCTTCCTCCTTAATATCTTTGGAACTATTCGGGGAGGTTTCTCTGAGAAAATTTAAACTTCATAATAAAGCACAACATGGGAAGAATCATCATGCAAAGAAGATGATTCTTCATACAACTCAATTACATTCTCACTTGGAATCATTGTTTCAACCTCCTAAATCTGTTCAAGTGGCGTTTATGCCCTTTTAGCTGACAATGACCTCTCAACACTTAATTCCTTCACTGTATCTCCATAAGGTATCTATGTATCTAATCCTTCCCTCGTTTCTTCCACGGGTTCTTCCACACTCAATTCTTTTTTTGTATCCTCTCCTTCGTGTTCTGATGGTTCATTCTCCTCTATCAACTTATCTTTTTCCTCTGCTATAATGGTAGGTGATTTTTCAAGGTTTTGGTATAGATAGTCTTCCATATTCACTCCAAGATCTTCCATATGTACATATTCTCCAATCACAACTATAGGGATATCCCTCATTTCTACATCACCACTACCATGTCCTAGTTCTCCAACAACATTATCTTCTCCCAACTCTTCACTAATTACTTCTCTTTCCTCTCTTTCCATGTCTGAAATACTCATGTCACTACTTCATGCCTCCTCTTTTGATTCATTTCCACCATTTTCATGAGCTTCTACTACTCCCCTTCCAATGAATTGACCCCATGTCTAGTTTTGTAGTTTCAAGGCTCTCAACACTATTAATTTTACCAGACAGTGGTGTGTGAAAGAAACTTGGGGAAAAAGAGGTTTTCTTACATAATGTGCCATATTATGAAAATATTCTAACATATAATAAGGATTATTTATCAATGAGACATGAAGAAGGTGTGACAACAAAAAAAAAATCATATGTGTAAACAACCTTGTACCTACCTTAACATGTAATATATTTCTTCAATAAAACAACAACTTGGTACCAAGGTTGAGGTAAAGACTCTATTGTTGTGCCACCTCCTCTAGGTTGCACTTTCTCTCCTTCCTCTAAGAAATTGGTGTTTTCATTAGGAATGGATTTCCTTCGTCCAAACAATTTTATGCCAGTCCTAGGAAGCCCCGTAATAGAGGATACAACTTCCTTTGTTACACTAATATCCAAACCTCTAAAATGTGAATGGTTTCTTGTTAAATTCCATGCAAATTCTAGGGAAATATCACTGTCAAACCTGTCCACCCTATGTCTTCAAATAGTATACATACTTATGGGTGTTGATGCAGGGCGTTGAGGGTTGTGCGTTTATGATGGACTTTAGATCCTCCCATGTTGAATGTTATTATATATAATCATTTTTTAGAATATTGGAAAGGAGCTTCAAGTTCAAAATTCCCAACACATGACATAGACCCAAGAGATTCAGCATGCATGAGCTCGTAGGAACAATGGAAGGAGATTTGTTGGTATTTTTGGAAAGGTGGTGGTGATTTGTGGGAAAAATCAACCATGTTGGTTGAACGTTTATGGTGGAAGTTGGTTTATTTATATAGGGATGATGGGATACCCCCCAAATGATAGTATTGGCCCTCTTTTGGTGATGTGGAAGTGCATGGAGAAATCATTATTTCACTATAGCGTGTCAAATACAGTCATACCTGTAAACCAAGGACACGTACATGTGGGAACTTACCCATGGAAAGAAAAATATGAGGTGGAAATCATGTTCAACTGTCCAATTGGTGTTATGAGTACCTTCCATTAATAGATATTCATTACCATGGATGAAAATGGTGGAGTAACTATGCCAGCTAGATATGTTAGATCTAGATTCCAAGAGGAGAGTTAATCATTGTGAGGTGGTGTCATAGTCTTTTTCATGCATGTTTCATCGAAGTGTTTTAGCACGGTGTTTCAGCACCAACATATCTTCTTTCATTCTTATTAATTCTGCATAGTCTTCTTCGTGTGTGTTTCATCCATGTGTTTCAACACCAACATATCTACATTCATTCTTATTAATTTGGCATAGTCTTCTTTGTGTGTGTTTCAACATGGTGTTTCATCACCAACATATATGCATATGTGTATGTCTTTGTGGTTTACAGGTATGACTATGTAATTACCCAAATTAGGAAACATCATCCTAGTTTACAAGTAAATTATAAATTAAGTTTTAACATAACACAATGAATAATGAATTGTTCATGCTCCAGGATTGATGTTCTCATAGGAAATGTAGACAATAGGTATGAATTGATACAAGATAATGATATGCAAATGGCACATAAATGATAAGGAAAAAGGGGAAATTTTAGCAACCAACAATATCTCACTTGAGTAGATTAACAAATTTATGTGGGACATGAATTGTGACAATACTCTAAGCCTTGATGGCTTCTAAAAAAAATTTAGAAACAATCCTAGAACATTATGAATCTTGTCAATTGCATAGAGGGAAAGCATAAGGAAAGACAAAAGAACTTCCTAAGTCCTTTGATATATATTTTTAGTGCTTGGCATATATATTTAGTCTCCAAAATGTCTTGTTGACTACATTGTGTAGGTGAGTACATAAGTTCTATTTTTTGTACTAGATTTTCTTGGAATACTCCCAAGATCGAACATGGCAGGTCTATGGATCACGTCAACCATTCCACAACTAGAATTGATTTCCCATAGATATTGATGTCTCTAAATGCTTCTAAATTTATTATAGAAATTACATATATATCATGGATCATAGTTATGGAATTTTTTTATCATGTATAATTCCGTAAAAGATTCGCCAAGACTTTTAAAAGGTTTTATAATTGTGTGAAAATTCTCCCCAATTTCACAAGATTTTATAATTTCATGAAAGATTCGCCCAAATTTTAAAAGATTATATAATTTGGTGAAAGATTCACCAAACAATTATATATGCATATTATGTTATTGATAAAATATCCTTCACACTTTCCCATTAGTCATGGGGATTCTCCCATTTACTATACATATATATTTAGGGAGGTTCTTAAAATTTTCCATGTTATCATGGAAAAGGGTTTAAGTGTTACATCAAACCTTTTATTGAGGAAGGATATGTGAAGGGTCTGACTCTGCACGGTATGAACCCTCCCATCTCTCACAACCATTTTTTTAATGACACAATGATGATGGGATCCCCCATTGCTCGTGAAGCTTGATGTAACTTTGAGTATCGACTTCAGCAAGGCCTCTCACACTTCCATCAACACTAAAATGTCCCAAATATTCTTTTTTACCACCCCCATTCTTGTCTTCATTTGGATCTCCATTCCATCAATATATTTGGATGTCCCTCTCATTAATAACACTTAGAAACAGTTCTTGGGAGGGCCTTCTTACCTCCCTAGAGAAAAGGATCAATTCCTCGACCTTTTGAATCCTTAATATTGCAATTTGAATGGTTCTCCTCAAGTATATAATTCAACCTATTCCCATTTCTATATTGTATGCCCTTGCAACCCCTAAATATGTTCTTGATGCAATAAAAATAATTCAGAGATTGGGAGAAATTGTGTAAACTCAAACTTGCAGCCAACCTAGGTGTGAGAGACCCACATCTTCTCAATCAAGAGTCAAGTGCATAAATCTAGTGGCATTAGCTCAATAACCCTAGGGAACTTTGGGCTTGACTTTGGAGACACAAATACAGTCCTACCCTAGAGGAAGCACAAATTATTAGATGGAATGAAAGGAAAGAAGCATCTGTAATTTGGAACAAAGCTATACAAAACCACCATATCATTCAAAACGATGCTTTTTGGTAGATTCGTCGAGGCCATAATGCTTTCTTTTGTATGGATTCATGGAAGCAATTTCCCCCACTCATTCAACATAAACAATTGTTAGAATTTCATCTCCAAATGGACCGGGTTGGCCTTCAACATGTGGAGGATTATTGGAAAGGTAGAAGCCCAAACTCGAGTTGGTAAGAATGGAAAACCACCCATGAGGATATTTTTATTCTTGTTGAAATTGATTTAGCACCCTGGCATGAGGAAGCACAACTATGCAAGATCAAACATCATAATGGTCATAAAATTATATCGTGAGGCCATTCTCCCAAAGGATCCTTCACTATCAAGGAGGAAAATAGTTTGAAGGATTCTTTCAACTTATTACCAAAGGACCCTATTGGCACAACATATGGAAGGCCAACATTTGGCCTAAAATCAATACTTTTCTCTAGCTTGTTTCCCACATAAGCATCCTAATTTATGACACAAACAATGTGGTTGGATTATGGGCACTCATAAGATGCCTTCAAGCAACCAAAATGTAGGGCTTATTGCAACTCATTGTGGAAGGGGACTCCAAGGTGATTTTTTCCATGCTCTCTAAAGTCTTAAATGGCTCTCCACTTGAGTTGGAGACTCCTAAGTAGTCCAAAATTCCCGCATTTTCTTATCAATCCCCAACTGGTTTTGATCCCCTCCCATGTTTTTCATGAAGAAAACAAATTGGTGCAAAACTTGGCCAACACTAGTGTTCATCAAGAGGTGGGTGATCTGGAATGTAATGCCACTGAGTATCCAGATCATCCCACTCTCATGGATTGCATAAACGTTCTCCCCTAATGGTGTGATATCCAACGAACAAGAACATTGAATTGGTTTATGGAGGTCGTGGAACTTGGAATCATTAGCCTCATGATACATGTAGATGATTTGGACTGTATTTGACACAATATTTGGACAATAACTACACCATATACTCGCAACAAGGTGGTAAGCATTGATAGTCGAAGTACAACCTAGTTGTGGCTAGTGTCCATCACTTCCCATCCTTTCGAGTTATGATGATATTAAGGATTCTTCCCCTATTGTGAAAAATGGTAAATAAGGTTGAACGACCCCTATCCCATCAAAATAATGAGGTCCCCTCTCAATATTTGCATTGCTTCTTTCATTGTTGGTTCTAAAACAATAGTCGGGTAGCTTTCTCGTGGGTGATGATGGTATCTTTTGATCCCACTATGAGGTTCCAAATTGGAAGATACAAATTTGGAACGGGTTCCTATAATCCTCCTTGCAAAAATGTCAGAGGTTATGAAGGGATTAGCAGTGGAAGTAAGTGTCACAAGTCGTCCAACTCTCCTCAGGCCTAAACCTCTAGTAGTCACCACCACACTGTGCACTCTGTTAGCACTCTGTAAATCTGTTCGAATGATAAAAAAATGAGAGTGGTAAGTTTTTCAACCAACTTTGGGACTCAAAACTAGCCTTTCGGACCTGGAGAGGGCTCTCTCGAGAGACTCTGTCTCTGTGCGGGATATGGCTTTAAAGTTGTGGCTAGATTTAACACCTTTAAAATAATGGGTTTTAATTATATTGTCACAAGAGAGTAAGAATTTGGGCTATGGATTCGATTCGAGAAAAAGACAGAAACAAATGACTCGATGACTGGACTTGAGAGGATAAAGGCTAAGCGAGCAACAATCTTTAGTGAAAAACCATAATGTGTGGAGAGGAGAAAACACATGAAGTAATTCAGAGCACTGTTGTGGATGAATTCATAGTTAACTTTAGAAGAAAGACATTTTGTCTAAATGGTGCAAACAAGGGGTGTTACGCAACGAATCCACAGGTTTGAAATTCATTCCAATTTAGACAGAAAAGGATATGAAGATAATAGGAATAACGTACGCAAAGAAAGGGACACAATACATCCAACTGCTACAATTAGAATGTTTTCATCAAAGCCACATGATTTTTGCATTAAGTTTCGGTCGAACTCAAATTACATGCAACAATTATTGTCTATACTATATTTTTCCAACCAACCTACATTACATCAAAAAGATCAAATATATAAGAGAGGGTGTTTCTTGTGATACCCTTTTCTTCTAATTTCTATCTCTAAAAACTAGGAAATTGATTGTCTGCGTTACAAATTTCTTCACATGACACTTTTCCAAAAATAGACAATCAAATACATCTCGATACATCATGATTGTTTGTACTCTGCCACGGGGATTCGGTTATCAATCAACCATCGTCATGGGGGAGTGATGCATGACTGTTTTCCTCCGGTTAGATATTTAAATGGACAAGTGTTTGTCAAAGTCCATTTGTCTTATGTAACGACTTTGATTTTCTATAGTGCACTCATTTGTTGGGGGGAATGTGTGCGACAAGTGGCCGCAGACAGTCATGGCCATTATCAAAATGACAAAATTTCTAAGGGAGATGTCTCCTTCAAAACTGTCAAGATTTGTTTTATGTTTGTGGATACAGGAACAAACTCAACTAATCTTGTTTCTTTTGTTTGCTGGCGGGAACTGCGCGGGCTATCTCTTCGGTCGCTTCACATTCGTTAGAGTGTTTTTCATACATTTCTTTCGACAAGAATTGCGCTTCGCACAACTATATGATTGTATCTTGCGCCTCTCTGAGCTGTCGTTTGAGCCACACTAGGTTCCATTCACGACCTTGTAATGTTGATGCTTCCATGGCCTTTGTCGCTAGGTGTTGTCTCAGCTCCATGTTTTCCTGATATAGTTCAGCGATGGCTAGCTTCGCCTGCTTCAGCTATTATGGTGTTTCTTGATCATTTTTACACACGAAATCGATCCTCCTTGTTCTTCTCCCACTTTCTCGGATCATGCTTTCAAAAGGCTCTAGGTGGATGACACACATAAGTAATTCTTCGGTGAACGATCGTGCATGCGGCTCATCAGGGATTTGGGATGCTCCAACTTTATTATTCTTCGTTGGATTACCCCTTCTCCATGGTATCTGCTATTGGGGAGACAGGGATTCTACTTTCCTTCCTTCCTATGGAGTTTCTTCTAATCCAGGTTTGACGCGGTGTGATGTTGTCGTTCCTGCGGGCCAAGGGAAAATACCCCTTTTGTCCTTGGTGATGCACGTTGTGAGTGAGAAGGAATCCCAATAAATTTGGGGCTCGGGTCAGGACATTCTTCCACTTTGCACACCCTTCTTTATTATTTGAGAGGTCACCATGGCCCGACCTGTATTTATCTTGCGTGGAATGGATATGAAGGATGTCCAATGTGGAAAATATAATTGCCCCTGGCCTACTAGAGAACTTACAGACAGAGCCTAGATCTGATTTCACAAAAAAAAAGGGTGAATAACCTCTGATATTTATAACAGATTGAGAAGAAGTAAGAATCGTGCCAGAGAACATTGAATTCATGGTGACTATATGTTTTGAATCAAACTGCATATTTTCCATAACACATCCCTCTGTGTAAGGTACAAGCGATAAGGGCTGTGGGGCATACATGATATGAACGTCATGATTTTTCATTCCTTCGGCCCTCATGATGAATCGATAATAGTTACATCACTTTCTGATGCGACCTCCATTAACTACTTGACTCGACCTAGGGAACGTAGAGACTAACTTTGATAGGACCCAACTTTCTGGGAACAACATACCTGCACCATTTACGCATGTTTCGACTCTGACATCCCTTCCCATTTCCAAGGGCCAACCGACCACTTGCTAACTTCGACCCTTTCATTGCTACGTACTTGACTTCACATGTTTGACACATGGTCCATAACTTGACTGAAAAATGACTCTAATTTAAAGAAAAATGGCGATGCTAACAACTGGCTCCAATGGGGATGTTATCCTCCCTAAGAGGTAGAAAAGAACAATAGACCAGGTGCCTAACAATTGGACCTTATTTCGACTCTCCCACACTACAATATGAAAAAAGAGACACAAACTAAACCTATCGAAGCAACTTCTAAAAACTGAGCATAAACTCAGGGCCTTCACTTCGGGCTTCAATTTTTTGCTGACCTTTTGACTCAACAAAAAAATAAAACGACTATTTACAATGACAAATGACTTAAACAGATTTTATTCATCAGAGAATGTTTAAGGAACCTGTCGTTTACATGCCCCCAACCAACGCACTCCCCATTTAATTATTCTAGAAAATAAGCATTGCATTCACGATGTGCACCAATTCTGAATGGACCCGTCCACAGATTATCGAACTTTTCGTGCTTTCCTTTGTCCTCATTTCTCGTGTCCCATCTCAACACTAGATCACACAAACATAAATTCTCTAGCTTGGAATGCTTGTCGAAGACTTTGTTCATATTCTTCTAGTGGAGTTGTGATCTATTATACACCTGTTCAATCATCTTTTGTGTGTGAACCAACTGATTTATTCTTCTTTGCACGTCATTTGCTCGACCTCCTGTTCTTGCAACAATTTTCTGACGGGTGTAACACCATGTTTCCCCCAGACTTTAAAAATAACTATACTAGCCAAGAACTATGGTAGACTCAAAGATGTGAATGTGTGATTTGGAATGGACCTTAGTATAAAAGGTCGATGAATGTAAATAATGTTATGAATATATGTTGTAGTAATGTTGAGAGGGGGATGTGTTGAAAAGAGACCATGATGCCTGATGAAAGGTGGTGGAATGCACCTGGAATGGTGGCGTTAACTTCCACCAAAACCAATATCGTATTTGGTTTTCACTGGCCTGAAGATCGAGAGCGACTCACTGGCCCTGAAATGAATTACTCACCAGGATGCTAGGTGAAGAGGCTCCTCATGAGTTAATGAGGGATGGGCATGGACCGCCCATCTATGGAAGCCTCATACCTAACCACCATGGGGAAGTTCGTTCCACACACAACCTCACCAGAAATGAAAAGGTAGGAAAGAGGTGTGGAAGGGGAGATTCGCAACAAAGATCGCAAGAGGGGAGAAATCAGAAGGACTCTGGGAAAATATACAGAGTAATTCATAAGCAGAGAAGAAGGGAGTAACCTTCGTTCTCGACTTCTGACGAACAAAGACTCAGTCTCACAGCATCATGGTATAAGCTCGGGAGTGGCTAGTGGTAAATCCATTCGGAATCACTGAGCCTATGGTTGGCTGGAAATGAGAACCCCTATCAGTAGTTACATCAAACCTGGTGTTTTTCTGATAAGTGTTATATCTCGTATCTTGAAATTAGTATCCTGACATGTATGTTCATGGTTTGTGTAATTATGAATGGTTACAGTGTAAGACTGTCTATATGGTGTTTCGATCAGAAATGGTGGTTGTATTCTTATGTTGGAAAGACCACCTATGGCTTACGTAAATGCACACACACACACACACACACACACACACACACACACATATATATATATATATTGTATGCTTATGTTGGAAATACCACCTATGGCTTACGTAAATATATATACATATCTATATATATGTTTTGAACAGATTCAGTTTTCAAGTTTGTTCTCGACAAAAATTTTCCCTTATTTGTCTCAAGTAATGCCTTGGATAGATCTCCCCACAAGGACACCCTTTTTGGAAAGTTTATTTAAGAATCTCCTGAAGGATTTTTTGGCATAAGTCTTAAAACCCTGCACGAGAGAGAATGGTTCTCTTAGACTTCAACATTTGGGTATTTCAACACTTGGGGTACCTAAGTGCGAGTTCCCTTATACTCTAAAGTCCTGAAATCCTGACTTGCAAAAACCCGAGAAGATAGAGCGTGGAGAAGTTATCATATTTTTGTATTTCAGCACCTGGGGTACCTAAGTGCGGGCCCCATGTACTCTCTAGTCTCGAAAACCCGACTCGCGAAATCTCGATGGAGGAAACCCCGAAATAGGCTGAGCGATATATATATATGTGTGTGTGTGTGTGTGTGTGTGTGTGTGTGTGTGTGTGTGTGTGTGTGTGTGTGTGTGTATGTAGGTTTTGGAGTTTCATCTTCTGGGAAACCCAGGCGTGAGACCTCCTATTGTTGCATATCCCGAAAACCCTATTTGTGAATTCCCAAAATTGCTTAGTGCATATAGATTCGGTGTTTCGGTACCCAGAATACCCAAGGGAAAGTTCCCTTGCACTCGCAAGTCCCGAAATCCCGACTTTCAAAATCCTGACATAGTTTAGTGTATTTAGAGTTCGGTGTTTCAGAGTTTCAGCTCCCGGGAAACCCAGGTGCGAGGCCTCCTGTTCTCGCATATCGCAAAATCTCGATGGATGAAACCTCAAAATGACAATAGCGCAGATGAGTTGTGATGTTTCA
Organism: Picea engelmannii; assembly: GCA_009831015.1. Classification (NCBI taxonomy): domain Eukaryota; kingdom Viridiplantae; phylum Streptophyta; class Pinopsida; order Pinales; family Pinaceae; genus Picea; species Picea engelmannii. The sequence goes on along the minus strand of ML776893.1, from coordinate 702,486 downwards.
ATGTTTCGACACCTGGGATACCCAATGGTAAGTTCCCTTGTACTCACCAATCATGAAATCCTGATTAGCGAAAACCTGAAAGGGACTAGCATGGAAAGGTTACGATGTTTCAGAGTTTTAGCTCCCGAGAAACCCAGGTAGGAGACCTCCTGTCGTCACACATCCTGAAATCTCGATGGAGGAAATCCCAAAATAGTGGAGTATGTTTAGAGTTTTGATGTTTCGGTGTTTCGACACCCAAGATACCCAAGGGTAAGTTCCCTTGTACTCCCCAATCCCTAAATCTCGATTAGCAAAACCCCAAAATGGACTGGTGTGGAAAATTTATGATGTTTCGGAGTTTTGTCTACTGGGAAAACCAGGTGCGATACCTCTTGTCCTCACATATCATGCAACCCCGATAAGCGAACTCCCGAAATGGATTAGCACATATAGTTTTGGTTTTTCGGCATTTCAATACCCAGGATTCCTAAAGGTCATTTTTCCTTGTATTTGCGAGGTGCAATAATATGATGGATGAAACCCCGAAATGACTTTGACGGCTATAGAATTTTTGGTGTTTCGACACCAGTGAAAATGAAGGGTAGGAACCCCTCGTCCTCTTACATCGCGAAATCCTAGTTTTTGAAGTCCCAAAATGCGAAAGGCGACTCTTGGCTTAGCCCGAGGTCACAGTCGACGAACATATGAGAGTAAATCCTACATTTGGTGTGGGAGTTGTACACGACAGATATTCAATGAAAGAACCAGTGAGTTGGTGTGGTGAAGGTCCTAATTGGAAGACCTAGCCTACGCTAGAACCTCGTAGGAATTCGGGGATTATTTTCCTCGGTAAAAAGGGGGATAAAACCAAAAAATATTAGTTCCCGTGGTGGGTGTGTTAAAAAATAGTATCAGAGCATGGTTACAACACTTGGCCTGCTTTGGATCATGAACGAGTTGCACAGAGACCCCATTCGGAGTACTCCTAAAAAGAGTAACCCTCTATCTTAACCCCCTGAATCACAAGTCAAGGTTAAGAATGAAAACTCCTATTGTGCGTGTGCATGTGAAAAATATGAATTATGTATTGGTTATAAATGAATATAAACATTGACTAACAACCAACATTTTTCTTTTGCACACAAGCATAAGATCAACCGTGGAAAATTATAGATGTATAGAATGGTGATTCACCATGAAGTGCGGGAGGGCTCCCACAATAGAGATGAAGATTCTGATGAAAGGAAGGCGGTAGGGACCCCTAGAGATCTAGATGAGACTATGAGGAGCCTCATGGTCTAATTACAAAGTTGCAAGGCTGAAAATGAGAGGATGATGAAAGAACAAGAGAAGCAAACATAAATTAATGCAGTTTTACTGCAGATCTTATCCGACCTACAAAGACAAATGCAGCATGAACCTAAGGTACAAAAACATGGTCATATCAGTGGACACACTGAGAGGATTACCTCGAAAAAGTTCCATCCCAGAGATAAGGGACAAGCGTCTGACAATTCTTCTCGAAAGGAAGCTGGAAACTCGGAGGGATCTTCTAGCAGCAGAACTAGTTCTCATTCTCGAAGAAAATGAAAGAAGTAGAAACTTTCCAAGATTCATAATCTTAAAGAGTTCAAGAAGGCCAAATCACCCTCCTTCAATGGTGAAATAAAGAAAGGAGAAGAAGCTGAGGCCTGGCTGCTTGGACTAAAGAAGTATTTCAGAGTCCATGACTTCTCAAAAAACTTGAAGGCCCAAGTAGCCACCTTCAACCTGAACGGAAAGGCTTCCATTTGGTGGGAAGACCTTAAGAATGTAAAATGGATTCACGAAGAGGAACTGTATTTGGAACGGTTTGAGAAATACTTATGGAAGAAGTATCTGTTGAAAAAATATTTCGACGAAAAGACTAAAGAATTCTAGGAACTCAAACTGGGGAAACTCACTATAGAGGTATATGTCAGCAGATTCCTCGAGTTGTTGAGGTATGTACCTTATTTAAAAGAATAAAAGGAAAAGGTGCAACGTTTCATCAATGGACTACCTAAGGACTATCGGAACATAATTGAATTTGATAAGCCAAAGACCCTAGAAGGCACTATCCAAAAGGAAAGATATTGTCATGAACAATTTGGACATCAGACAGAACCTCGCGAAGGCTGGAAACTGAAGAATAGTTTGGGATTTGGAGAAAGGGGATTAAATCCCCAAGATTTAAGGACTATAAGAAGAACTCAAGGATGAGCTTCCCAGCCTAGAGTGTACACCAACAGAACTTTCCCTCCTTGGGCGGAAATAAAACCTTTGGATCTATACTAGTGAAGGCTGATAACCCAAAGAGAGAACCTTTGAAATGTTGGGGTTGCAGAGAAGAACATCTACTGAGAGACTGTCCATACCGACAATAGAATAGTCAGAGAATTTACATCATCTAGGAAGCTACCACCGTCAATGATGTGGCCAGGAGGGTGCCACAAATTTATGTAGCCTTGGATAATAACCAAGCCGACCACCAAGCTTCAGTGGTGGAAAGAGAAGGTATGATTTCCAACCATCTAGTGTCTATTCTAATTGACCTTGGTTCAAACTTGAGTTATATAGCCCCTAAGATTATTGATAAGTGTAAACTACAACCACATAAACCTACCAAGCCATGGTTGGTATAGTTAGCCATTGGCACCAAAAGAAGGGTAGCAGAGTTCATACCAGCCTGCCATTTAATGTTGGGTGAATTCCCCACTCAAGCAACCCTTAACATATTAGCCCTGGGATCGTATGACCTGTTGATTGGTATGGACTGGCTAGCCGCCCATAAATCTAGATTGGACTATTACCATAAAACCTTAGAATGTGTAAGTAAAGAAGGAAAAAGAATAACCCTTCAAGGGATCTGAAAACCTGTCTCGGTGAGACAAATATCAGCTCTACAAATGAGAAGGTATTACGGAAAAGGATGTCCACTATATGAAATACAGGTGTTGAAAACAATTGAAGGCGACAAACCAAGCCTCAAAGAACACCCTACCCTGAGAGAATACAGAGATGTATTTATGGAAGAGGTACCGGATCTACCTCCGAGAAGGGACATTGACTTCTCGATAGAACTTTCACCGGGAGCGGTGCTGATGTCTAGGACACCCTACAGGATGAGCACACCTGAACTAGTTGAACTCAAATTTCAATTGAGATAAATGATGGATAAGGGATATATCCATCCCAGTGTGTCTCCATGGGCAACACCAGTCCTATTTGTGAAAAATAAGGAAAGTACCCTTAGACTATGTGTAGATTATAGACAACTCAATAAGGTCACCATAAATAACAAGTACCCGTTGCCCATGATCGATGACCTGTTCGATCAATTGGGGGTTACGTCTATTTTCTCAAAGATTGACTTGAGGTCGGGATACCATCAAGTCCAAATAAAGGGTGAATACATCCATAAAACTGCCTTCCGAACGAGGTATGGTCACTATGAGTTTGTGGTAGTGCCATTTGGGTTAACCAATGCCCCTGCCACTTTCATGTGCTTGATGAACAATGTACTCATCAAATTCCTAGATAAATTTGTGTTGGTTTTTATTGATGATATATTAATTTACTCCAATAATGGAGAAGAGCATGAAGAGCATCTTAGACTTGTACTGCAAGTGCTAAGAAAACATCAACTCTATGCCAAATTCAGCAAATGTGAATTCTTCCAGAAGCAAATACATTACTTAGTCCATGTCCTATCTGAAAAAGGAGTAGCAGTAGACCCTGAAAAAATCAAGTCTATCATGGATTGGCCTACCCCAAAGGACATTTGAAATATCAGATCCTTTATGGGATTAGCAGGATACTATAGGATATTTTTAAAAGGATTCTCCAAGATTGGTTGTCCAATCATTGCCCTCCAGAAAAAGGGGACAAAATTCACATGGACCCAAAAATGTGAAGAAATATTTCAAACCCTGAAACATCTACTGACCCACGCACCTGTGTTGAAGATCGTCGATCCCGAAGCTGACTTCCTTGTGTGCATAGATGCCTGTAAGGAAGGGATCGAAGGAGTCCTTATGAAAGGAGGAAGTGTGGTCTACTATGAATCCCAAAAATTGAATGAGCACGAAGTCGACTATGTGACCCATGATCTAGAGATGGCTTCCATAGTGCACGCCTTGAAAATGTGGAGGCATTACCTCCTGGGAAGAAAATGTGTACTTATGATAAACTGTTGTGAACTGCGATATCTATTTGACCAGCCAAAGCTCAATGCCAGACAATCTAGGTGGATGGCCCTCCTCAGTGAGTTTGATTTTGAAATCAAACATATTAAGGGAAAGGAAAATAGGGTGGTCAATGCCCTTAGAAGAAGCATGAAAACAATTGACCTATCCACGGTGAGCACCTGGAAGATGGATGTCAAGGAAAGAGTCATAAATTCACAAGAAACAAACACCTTCTTCCAGACCGTGACCTTGTACCTGCAGAAAGAACCCACAGTGATAAAGTATGGAGAGTACTAGATGATGGAAGGAGGTCTACTCACTTATAGAAACAGATTGTATATCCTAGATTGTGATGACTTGAAGAGGTTCATAATGGATGAACTACACAAAATACCCTATATTGGTCATCCAGGATACCAGAAGATGATCACGACCACCAGGAAACAATTCTATTGGCTTGGATTGAAGAAAAACATAGTTGAGTACCTATCCAAATGCCTAGAATGCCAATAGGTAAAAGCAAAACACAGACAACTTGTAGGATTATTACAACCTCTACCAATCCTGGAATGGAAATGGGAAAACATCTCCATGTATTTCATCACTGGATTACCAACCTCGACCAAACAAAATAACTCCATCATGGTAGTGGTGGATAAATTGAGCAAGTTTGCTCATTTTATCTCCGTCAAGTCAACTTATAAGGCAATATACATCTCCAATGTATTCATGAAAAATATATTTAAACTACATGGTATGTCGAAAGAGATCGTGTCTGACAGAGACACGAAATTTACTTCCAACTTTTGTAAATCACTGATGGCTGGTTTGGAGACCAAGTTACTATTTAGCATAGCCTATCACCCTCAAACCGATGGACAGGAGAAATGAGTGAACCAAATACCAGAAGACATGCTAAGAATGCATGTAATTCATCAACCCAAGAAGTGGGAATATTACCTTCCACTGGTGGAATTCACCTACAACAACGACTACCAAGAATCCTTAAAGATGAGTCCCTTTGAAGTCCTCTATGGTAGGCCATGCAACACTCCTGTCAATTGGAGTAATATTGTAAAAAGAATTTATTTTGGACCCGACATGTTGAAAGAAATGGAACAGTAAGTGACTCAGATAAAAGAAAGCCTAAAGATTGCTCAGAACTGACAAAAACGTTACGCCAACCAAAAGAGAACTCCAAGAGAGTTCAAGACGGGAGACCATGTATATCTCAGAGTTAGGCCTAGGATGAATTCCCTGAAAATGTGAGCTCGTGCCAAGTTGGAAACTGTGTATTATGGACCCTTTGAGGTTCTAGATAGAGTGGGACCTGTAGCCTATAGGCTAGCACTTCCTTCCACAGTAAAAACAGACGTGTGAGGAAGTAATATGTACATAATTCTAATCATATAATTGACTAGTATGTGATCCAGGTGGAACTGGAAGGATAATTCCTATGAGAACCTAAATGCATACTAAATAGAAAGGAAACCCCGCTTTGGAACTGAACCATTGCATAGGTCAAGGTGCAGAGGAGACATTTTGGCCCAGATGAGGCTACATGGGAAATGGAGGATGCCATGAAATAGGAATATTTGATTTTGTTTACCTCTGTACATACATGTCATATTGATAGATATAACATCGAGGATGATGTTCCTTTAAGGGGGAGGGAATTGTAACACCCTATTTCCCCCAGTATGTAAAAATAACTATACTAGCGAAGAACTATTGTAGACTCAAAGATGTGAATGTGTGATTTGGAATGGACCTTAGTATAAAAGGTTGACGAATGTAAATAATGTTATGAATATATGTTGCAGGACTGCTGGGAGGGGGATGTGCTGAAAAGAGACCATGATGGTTGATGAAAGGTGGTGGAAGGCACCTGGAATGGCGGTGTTAACTTCCACCGAAACCAATACCGTATTTGGTTTTCACTGGCTCGAAGATCAAGAGCATCTCGCTGGCCCCGAAATGAATTACTCACCAGGATGGTAGGTGAAGAGGATCCTCATGAGTTAACGAGGGATAGGGGTGGAACGCCCATCTATGGAAGCCTCATACCTAACCACTGCGGGGAAGTTTGTACCACATGCAACCTTGCCAAAAAGAAAATGCAAGAATGAGGTGTGGAAAGGGGAGAAATCAGAAGGACTCTGGAAAAATATACAGATTGATTGATAAGAAGAGAAGAAGGGAGTAACCTTTGCTCTCGACTTCTGACGAACAGAGACTCAGTCTGACAACATCGTGGTCTAAGATCGGGGGTGGCTAGTGGTAAATCCATTCATAATCGTTGAGCCTACGGTTGGGTGGAAACGAGCACCCCTCTCAGCAATTGCATCAAACCTGGAGTTTTTCTGATAAGTGTTATATCTCATATCTTGAAATTAGTATTTTGACATGTATGTTCATGGTTTGTGTAATTATGAATGGTTATAGTGTAAGAATGTTTGTATGGTGTTTTGATCAGAAATGGTGGTTGTATTCTTATGTTGGAAAGACCAACTATGGATTACATAAATACACACACACACACACACACACACACACACACACACAGATATATATATATATATTCACTGCATGCTTATGTTGGAAAGACCACCTATGGCTTACGTAAACACACACACACACACACACACACACACACACACACACATATATTGAATGGATTCTGTTTTCAAGTCTGTTCTTAGGAAATTTGTTCCCTTATTTGTCTCAAGTAATGCCCTGGATAGATAGCCCCACAGGGACACCCTTTTTGGAAAGTTTTTCCAAGGATTTGTTGGAGGATTTTTTGGCGTAAGTCTTAAAACCCTGTATGAGAGAGAATGGCCCTCTTAGACTTTGACATTTCAGTATTTTGGCACCTATGGTATCTAAGTGCAAGTTCCCTTGTACTCGCAAGTCACAAAACCCCGACATGCGAAATCCCGAAATGACAGCGTATAGCTAAATCTCGATATTTCGGTATTTCAGCATCCCGAATATCCAAGGGCGAGTTCCCTTATACTCGCAAGTCTCGAAATCTAGACTTGCGAAATCCCGAAATGATAGCTTGTAGCTAAATCCCTAAATTTCGGTATTTCGGCATATGGAATATCCAAGGGCAAGTTCCCTTGTACTCGCAAGTCTCAAAATCCCAACTTGCGAAATACCAAAAAGATAGAGTGTGGAGAAGTTATCATATTTCGGTATTTCAACACCCGGGGTACCTAAGTGTAGGCCCCATGTACTCGCCAGTCTCGAAAACCCAACTCATGAAATATCGATGGAGGAAACCCCCAAATAGGCTGAGCGATATATATCTATAAATATATGTATGTAGGTTTCGGAGTTTCAGCTTCTAGGAAAACCAGGCGCGAGACCTCCTGTCGTCGCATATCCCGAAAACCCGGCTTGCAAATTCCCCAAATTGCTTAGCATGTATAGATTCGGTGTTTTAGTGTTTTGGTACCTAGAATACCCAAGGGCGAGTTCCCTTGCACTCGCAAGTCCCAAAATCCCGACTTGCGAAATCCCGACATAGTTTAGTGTATTTAGAGTTCGGTGTTTCAGAGTTTCGGCTCCTGGGAAACCCAGGTGAAAGACCTTATGTTCTCGCATATCGTGAAATCCCGATGGATGAAACCCCGAAATGAAAATAGAATGGATGAGTTGTGATGTTTTAGTGTTTCGGCACCCGGGATGCCCAAGGGTAAGTTCCCTTATACTCGACAATCCTGAAATCCTGATTAGCGAAACCCCGAAAGGGACTAGCGTGGAAAGGTTATGATGTTTCGGAGTTTAAGCTCCTGGGAAACCCAGGTGTGAGAACTCCTATCATTGCACATCCCAAAATTCCAATGGAGGAAATCCCGAAATAGCAGAGTATGTTTAGAGTTGTGATGTTTCGGTGTTTCGACACCTGGGATACCCAAGGGTAAGTTCCCTTGTACTCGCCAATCCCGAAATCCCGATCGACAAAATATCGAAATGGACTAGCATGGAAAAGTTATGATATTTCGAAGTTTCGGCTCTCAAGAAACCTAGGTGTGATACCTCCTGTCCTCACATATCACAAAATCCCGATAGGCGAAATCTCGAAATGGATTAACACATATAGTTTTGGTGTTTCGGCATTTTGGTACCTGGGATTCCTAAAGGTCAGCTTTCCTCGTATTCGTCAGGAACGAAACTCCGATGGATGAAACCCCGAAATGACTTTGACGGATATCGGGTTTTCGGTGTTTCGACACCCGTGAAACCAAAGGGTAGGAACCCCTCGTCCTCTTACATCACGACATCCTGGTTTTCGAAGTCCCGAAATGTGAAAGGTGGCTCTTGGCTTAGCCCGGGGTCACAGTCGAAGAACACATGAGAGTAAATCCTACGTTTGGTGTGGGAGTTGTACATGACAGATCTTCAATGAAAGAACTAGTGAGTTGGTGTGGTGAAGGTCCCAATTGGAATACCTAGCCTATGCTAGAACCTCATAGGAATTCGGGGATTTTGTTCCTCGGAAAAAAGGGGGAAAAAGCCAAAAAATATTAGTTTCCATGGTGGGTGTGTTACAACGGGAAACCTCAGCTTGGTAGGGAATATTACGTGTGCATCGTATACAATCTAGAAAGGGGACATTGAGATGGACTTCTTTGTGGTAACCCGATCTTCCCACAATGCATAGAAAAGATTTTTATGCCAAGATTTCTTATTGTCTTGCAGGAGCCTTTTGATGATCCTGATTAGGATTTTTTTCGAGAATTCAACTAAACCGTTTCATTGTGGGTAGTACATCATATAATTCCCAAGGGTTATATTGTAATTCTAACAAAACTTTTCCATCCTCTTAGACTTGAATGTGGTCGTGTTGTCTATTATGATCTTGATGGGACACCCGAATCTCGATAAGTTGTTTGTCTCCAGAAATTGGATGATGACTGCGTCGGTAGATTTCTTCGTGGGGACTGCTTCTATTCATTTTGTGAAGTAGTTGGTGGTCGTGAGTATCCATTTTTTCTACACCAAGGATGGTGGATTTATTTCCCCTATGAAATCCAAACCCTACTGCATGAACGGTGCTTCAACTGAGATCATATTTAGTGGCAGAAGTTGTAGCTTTCTTCTCCCGTCGAAAATCTGACATTCATGGCAGCTGGAGACTTCTTTGTACATGTCTGCGAAAATTGTAGGCCAATAGTAACCTTCTCTTAGGATTTTGTGTGCAGTGGTTTTCCAATAATGGTGTCCCCCACAGTCTCCCTTATGAAATTATTTTGTGGCTCGCTTCGCATCATTTTCCAACAAACATCTTAGTAATATTCCTGTAGGATCTTTCCAGTAGAGTGAGTTATCCAGGATGCAGAACTTAACTAGTTTAAGCTTTAGAAATCAGGCCTTGGTCTTACTTACGCCTGGAGGGGCCTAGAGATTCTTCAACACATAGATTATGTCTGCATACCATAATGAAACAATGAACTCTTCGGACACCTACACAATCGTCTCTTCCTGAGAAATTTATGATAGATTGATAATGAAATTCTTTCCCGCATCATCGCAATCAGACTGCACCATTAGATTCACAAGTCCCTCACCCTAATTGGTTTCTTCAGCTTAATTTCCAGGTCATATTCCAGCATGGCCGCTATCCACTTACCTCTCCTCCCTTCAAGGTCATCCTGAGTCAAGATATCCTTTATTGATACAATCGACACATAAACGATGACGTTGGAGTGAAATGTGTACGTCCTGAACTACTTCAAGGATTTCACTAAGGAGTATGGTTTTTTTTCCATATTGTCGTACCTTAGTGGAGCATCCCGCAACGTCCTGCTGAAGTAGGCTATAGGTTTCTCCAACTTTTTCTCATCTTTCTGCAATAGCACGCCAACAATGGTATGCTCTGAGGCGAATGAAAACATGATGAAATGTTTCGTGAAGTTTGGACAGGATAGCATAGGATCTCTATTCAGCGACACCTTGATATCTTAAAAATATTTACTGGCATCTGTATTCCACTTGATCTCGTTCCCCTTCCTGAGCATGCAAGTTATGTGATTTATAATTTATGTCATATTCGGGATGAATCTTCTCAAAAAGTTTACCTTTCCCAAAAAGCATTGTACTTCCTTCTTACTGCGTGAAGTGCCAATTTTTAGGATTCCATCAATCCTGTTGGGATATATCTTGATGCCTTCTTTGGAGATAATATGCCCCAACATCTTCCCTTCTTCCATCCTGAAGTGTGATATCTTTGGCTTTAGAAATATGCCAAACTTCCTGCACTTCTGGAAAATTTTCTTCATATGGTCGATGTGTTGTTCGTCAGAGGCAGGGTATACCGTGATGTCATCCAGATAGATCACAATGAACTTGTCCTTTTCGTTAGCAAATGCGATGTCCATTTCCCTTTGGAAAGTATCTCCAATGTTCATCAGGATGAAAGGCATCTTGGCGTACATGAACATTCCCCATGGAGTTGTAAAAGAGGGTTTTTCTCTGTCATTTGGGTGGACCGTGATCTGATTATACCCTAAAAAAATGTCCAGCATGGACATCTTCTAGGACCCCACAACCTGTTGCAGGATATAGTCCATTTTAGGGAGAGAGTAGTGATCCTTGAGGGACACTTTGTTTATATTTCAGAAGTCTACACACAGTCTTATCTCACCTCTCTTATTTCTTACAGGCACCAAATTAGCTACCCATTTCAAGAAACACAAAGAAACCATAATCTTAGTGTCGAAAAGTTTCTTTACCTCTTTTTCGATCAACGACAGTAGTAGGGGATTTATCCGTATCAGTTTCTGTTCGAAATCTTTTAGATCTTCTTTGAGAGGGATAACATGATGGATCACTTTAGTGTCATACACCTTCAAATCATCATAGCTCCACGTGAAAACGTCAGGGAAATCCTTCGTGATCTTGATGTAGTCTTGCTTGACCTCTCGACTGAGCATTTTTGATAATTTGATCATTTTCGATTTCTCCTCAGTCCCGATGTTGCAGTCTTCGACATCCCCTTTGTTTGCAGTGATCTTGGGATTTTTAACCACGTCATTTTCGTCAAAAAATGTTTCCAACAACATCAACCCCTTTAGATTCATGTTATTTTTCAGTTGTATTATGTTCCTTCCTGTGATCTGGTTCTAGAAAGGGTTGTCATTACTGCGTGCATCCGGGCTCACATATTCGTCACAACAACATTCATCAACAATGTTTATATTAGATAACTCGTCGCTCATCTAGATAAATATTTCTAGCTGCTTGTCGTCCTCGGACACCTGTTAGTATTTGATATTATCAGGCACTGTTGTCCTGTGTTTGAATTCAATCTTGTATTTTTTGTTTGCGAAGATGGAGATTCTAAAAACTGAGGCTGTGATGGCCAGCGCATCGACGATCTAATTTTTCTCCCTTGGGATAGCAGATAGGTCATATTCGGAAAATTCCTCGAGGAGTTCCAACACCAAGTTTCTGTATGCTCTCAGCCTTGAGTATTTGGTCTGATATATGCCTTTAACTTGGTTTATGACCAGTTTAGAGTCTTCGCGCACTACTATCTTCTATACACCTAATTCTTTCAACACCTTCAAGCCTAGAATTAGTGCCTCATACTCGACCATGTTGTTTGTGCATTCGAACACGAGCTTGTATGAGCACATATTTTCTCCCACTTTAGGAGCGCTTACCCACACTATGGCCCCAACCCCTTCTTTTCTAATTGCATCCTCCAAACTCATGTTCCACACCCCATCTTCCACACTATCTTTTAGGTTGACACACTCTGTTGCTTCCCACACGGTTTCCTCATCGACTGCCATGATGGATGTCGACTCTTTTTCCTCAAAATTCAGGTCATTATAGAATATAGAAGAACCAACCTCAGTGTCAGTGGAGTAAATGGGGTGGTTGTTTGGCTGCGTTTTGCTGCTTACCATGTATTTCAACAACACTTGTTTGTATAATTGCATGTCCTGGCCAAAGATGGGAATGGTGGCGTATGACATGTCCATTTGCAGGGTCCCCTTTAACTTCATATCCCACGATATGGATAGAACCATGACAAACTTTGGGGGGTATGTCCACCATGACCACATCCATAACCATGTTCTTCGAAGGAATTTGGGCCAATGACATGACCAAGTCCTTGATGAGACTCAAGCACTTGACTTTCCTCGAATCAAAAGAGAAAAGGTCCTTGTAGGGTCTGGTGATATCCAAACCCAATTCATCCATGATCACCTTTGGCATGAGGTTGTGTGATGCGTTAGAATCCAACATGGAATTATATAGGTTCATGTCATTAACCTTTAGAATGATGTAGAAGGAAGGTACATCCTCAGTATCACATGTCTCCTCAACACGAAACAAAATAGCAGGGTGATCATCTTGGATATTGAAATTATCGAGGGTCCCTCTGATTTTCAACATTTTAATAATCTTCTCCCAATACTTGTCCTTTCTACTAATTTCATTGAATGGGACAAAGATTTTGATTTTAGCCATTTCATGCTCAAAGTTAAAAGGGGGACATAATTTCTCTACCTCTTTCCTACCCGCATCTTAGCTTACCTTTAAAGTTTTCTTCAGGGCCACTTCCTTTGACTTGGTCTTCTCCATCGCATCCTTGGTCATTCTGTCTGGCCTCGGTCAGCTTGTGGAAGGGGTCTCCACCGGATTTTTCTTTACGGGATTCGTTTGCTGAGGCTCGGTAGACGCTTCCTCTCTCCTAAGGTTGTATTTTTTCTGAAACTGCATGATGGCATTATGATAACCTTTTATGAACTCTTTCGTTTCCCATGATTGTGCATCATCAGTTTCCCCAATCCATGCATCATCCGTCTCCATCATAAAATTTCCGTTTCTTCTCATGTATTGATCATGTTCTCTCTTTGTCAAAAACACATGCGGGTTCTTGTCATCGCAACAATGCATTTCTTATTTGAACATTTGGTCAAAGTATTCATCCGCGTAGTTGTTTTGGAATGGAGGCCTTGTCTATTGGTCACCTTGATCTCTCTTCTCCCTCTGTCTGATCTGAGGGAATTGATCCCTCCTGAGGTTCTGATTTCTGTGTTGGGGGTCCTGTTGTTCCCGGGTAGTGGGTCTATTTCCCACAATCATTTTCTCCATTAGCTTCTCCACGGTCCTCATCATTAAGTCAAATTTTCCATCTGTGAATATCAACATCGATGGTGGTGCTTCTCCTTGGGGCTTCTTATTGCCTCTATTGAATATCTATTTGATCTTCCCTGACACCATCATATTTACCTCGACTTCGATCACATTTCCCATTATCGCATAGAGATTTGATGATCTTATTTCTCTTAAAAATAATGTGAAATTATTGTCGAAGGAGTGAGTGTATCACAACTACGCAACTTCGGGAGGTGGCTAGACCTCTGTGGGAATCGATTTATAAATCTTCATGAAGGAGGTTGAGAATTCTTGCACCGTCTCTTCTAGTGCCTTATTCATATTATTGTACTGCGTTAACAACTGCAAGGGATTCTTCTTGTCTCCCCATCTATTGATGAAAGACGCTTTGAACACAGTGAAGTCTCAAATGCTTGCAGCCGGGAAGGATTTGAGCCGCTTATTTACCTCGCCAGCAAAACTCTACATGAACAACCTCATTTTCACATCTGCATAGTCTACCTCTTCTAGGTCGATGAAATTGTTGAACCAATCCAGATGCTTTTGGGCTGAAACACTCCCTTTAGCACCGTAATTTTGGGGCAAATCATGCAGTTGGGCGGGAAGAATGAGGGGGGTGAATCTAGTGTCCATGGTTCTAGTTGGGCTTGATATTTGAGGGATATTATTAGACACTAGGGCTTGGAATCTCTTCGGGTCGAAAACTATCTCATCCAAGTTGGTTTCCAACTTAGACCCGAAAAGGGTTTGTTCAAAGAATGCATCAAACTCAAGGTCGTCGATGCTTTGTGCGTCATATTTTGGTAAGGACAAACTTATGTCCAAGTAATAGAACGGGTTCGATGCTTTCTCTCTAGTCCTGAACATGATTTTCTTGGGGTCGTACATAGGCTTTGTAGGGTTTGTGTCAAGATTTCCTCTAGTATAGTTCATTTTTGGAGCCAGGATTCATGAACTGTGTTACTTGGAGCTACAGGTCATTTTGATGGGAGTCACCAGGGTAAAGGTTTCATTATGTATAGATGTTTGTCCTTATATTACCCTCAGGGGTCAAACTACAATGTTAGTCATTTTCCCATGGAAAATCTATTTAGTTTCATCCCCGACAATGGCACCAGAATGTTAGCACTCTGTAAATCTGTTAGGTTGATAAACATACGACAGAGGTAAATTTTTAAACCAACTTTGAGACTCGAAACTAGCCTTTTGGACTTGGAGAGGGCTCTCGAGAGAGACTCTGTCTCCACACGGGATATGGCTTTAAATATGTGGCTAGATTTAACACCTTTGAAATAATGGGTTTTGGTTATATTGGCGCAAGAGAGTAAGAATTTTTTCTATGGAGTCGATTCAAGAAAATGACAGAAACAAATGACTCGGTGACTGAACTTGAGAGGATAAAGGGTAAGCGATAAATAGTGTTCAGTGAAAAATTGTAATGTGTGGCGAGGAGAAAACACAGGAAGTAACTCGAAGCACCATTGTGGATGAATTCAAAGTTAAATTTAGAAGAAAAACGTTTTGTCTAAATGGGGCGAACAAGGGGCGTTGCACAGCGAATCCACAGGTTTGAAATTTGTTCTGATTTAGACAAAAAAATATATGAATAAAGATAATAGGAAGCAGGTACGCAAAGAAATGGAAGCAATACATCCAACTTCTATAATTAGAATATTTTCATCAAAGCTACAGGACTTTTTCATAAAGTTTCGGTCGAACTCAAACTACATGCAATAGTTATTGTCTATACTAATGTTTTCCAACCAACCTGGCTTACATCAAAAAAATCAAATATATAAGCGAGGGTGCCGCTTGGGCTACCCTGTTCTTATAAATGTTATCTCTAAAAACTAGGAAACTGACTCTCTGTGTTACAAAACACTTCACATGATGCTTTTCCAAAAATAAACAATCAAATACATCTGGCTACATCATGATTTTTTGTAATCCACCATGGGGATTGGGTTATCGATTAGGTATCATCATGGGGGAGTGATGCATCAATGCTTTCCTTTCGTCAGATATCTGAATGGACAAGTGTTTGTCAGAGTCCAGTTGTCTATTATAATGACTTTGATTTTTTTCCGTGCGCTCATTTGCTGAGGGAAATGTGCATGACAAGTGGACACAGATAGTCATGTTCGTTATCAAAATGAAAAAATTTCTGAGGGCGACGTCTCCTTCAAAACTATCAAGATTTTTTTTATGTTCGCGGATAGAGGAACAAACTCAATTAATCTTATTTCTTTTGTTCACTGGTGGGAACTGCGTGAGCTATCTCTTTGGTTGCTTCACATTCTCTGGAGTGTTTTGCATACCTTTCTTTCGACAGCCACTGCTCTTCGTGCAACTGTACGATCGTATCCTATGCCTCTCTCAGCTATCATTTGATCCACGCCACATTCCATTCGCGACCTTGTGATGCAGACGCTTCCATGGTCTTTGTCGCTAGCTATTATCTCAGCTCCCTATTTTCCTAGTACATTTCGACGATGGCTAGCTTCAGCTGCTGAGGTGTTTCTTGATCATTTGTACCCACGACATCCATCCTCCTCATTCTTCTCCCACTTTCTCATCTTGTGCCTTCCAAAGGCTCCGAGCTAACGACATGCATAACTAATTCTTCGGCAAACAATCGTGCATGCGGTTCATCTGGGATTCAGGTTTCTCCAACTTTTGTATTCTTCCTTGGCCTACCCCTTCTCCAAGGAATCTGTTGTTAGGGATACATGGCTTCTACTTTCCTTCCTTCCTGTGTAGTTTCTTCCACTCTAGATTATGCGCGGTGTGATATTTTCATTCCCGCGGGCCAAGGAAAAATCCCCCTTTTGTCCTTGGGGATGCCCGCTGTGAGTGAGAAGGAATCCCAATCAATTTTGGGCTCGGTTCTGGTGATTCTTCCACTTTTCCCACCCGTTTTTATGCTTTGAGAGGTGGCCATGGTGCGACCAGTATTTATCTTGCACGTAGTGGATCCGGTGGATGTCCAAGGTGGATAATTTGATCACCCTGGGCCTGCGAGAGAAATTATAGACAGAGCCTGGATACGATGTTAAGAACCAAACATCAATATAGCATAGAAAAACCTCACGAAAAGTAATCAATGCCTTGAAAAAGAGATAATTTCAGATAATAAGCCTCTTCGAGGGGGCAACCTCCTTTTACCCCACTTAAATGTTCAAGTACAAGATGATTCAAAATGAAAATGTCTCCTTGGTATATATAGGAGACTAGGAGGTTGAATGGCCTAAAGCCGACATAAATAAAATAACATTACTAATCTAAATTACAGCTAAGGGCCTAAAGCCGACATAAATAAAATAACATTACTAATCTAATATGCCCCAATTAAGTGGTAATGAGCCAATATTAGGGCTTAACATGCCCATCCCCTTGAGACAAGTGTTGTACACAACGCTTGAGTAACTCTAGATGCTTCTGTATAAAAGACTCATCTTCCCAAGTGGAATCTTCAGTTGGTAGTTTCCTCCATTTAATGAGATACTCTGAAATAGATCTATTCCTCAGTTGGCGAATTCTTGTGTCAGTGATGGCTTCAGGCTCCAATATCATTTTTCCTTCCTCGTCAAGTTCTGGCAATATAGTTTGAACTGGGATCT
>ML776893.1:658965-680909 GCA_009831015.1 Picea engelmannii | reverse complement strand
AAGTTATGATTGTTTTACCTGGAACACCTTCTTGAGACTAGCCAATAGGACTAGTCAGATACCCTATCTTACACAAGGTGTATCTACAAATTTATGATGACCCAGAAGCTGAAATTTTTACCACAGATAAAAAAATAATTTCTTTAAATGGCCTCCAAAGTTCAGGGTCTAAAACGTTACAGAAAATTGTTTATAGTGAAAATTTTGCAAAGACTCGTTTCAGGATGAAAATTTTCCTATCTTGTACAGGCTATATCTCTGAAAGTATAAGGCCTCAGGAGCTAAATTTTGAACCCAACGTACCTTGATTTGTCTTGTAAATACCCTCCAAGCCGTTCCTTCTGAAACATTGTAGAAAAAAAGTTATAGTGAAAATTCCACAGTGTCTCAGATGTAGCAGAGAAACCCCAAGACCTTGAGCTCTGATACCATATGTTAAGAACCAAACATAAATATAGCATAGAAAAACCTCAGGAAAAGTACTCAATGCCTTGAAAAAGAGATAATTTCAGATAATAAGCCTCTTTGAGGGGGAAACCTCCTTTTACCCCACTTAAATGTTCAAGTACAAGATGGTTCAAAATGAAAATGTCTTCTTGGTATATATAGGAGACTAGGAGGTTTAATGGCCTAAAGCCGACATAAATAAAATAACATTCCTAATCTAAATTACAAATAAGGGCCTAAAGCCGACATAAATAAAATAACATTACTAATCTAATATGCCCCAATTAAGTGGTAATGAGCCAATATTAGGGCTTAACATATGATTTCGCGAAAAAAAAGGGTGAAGAACCTCTGGGATTTATAACAGATCGGGTGAAAGGAATAATCGTGACAAAGAACACTAAATTCATGGCGACTAGATGTTTCGAATCGAACCACACATTTTCAATAACACATCCTTGTGTGTAAGGTATAGGCGATAATGGCTTCAGGGCATACGTGATATGAACACTCCGATTTTTCATTCCTTCGGCTCTCATGATGAACTAATAATAGTTACAACACTTGCCGACATGGCCTCCATTAACTACTTGACTCGAACTAGGGCACGTAGAGACTAACATTGATAGGACCCGACTTTTGGGGAACAACATACCCATACCATTTACGCATGTTTCAACTCTTCCATCCCCTCTCATTTCTAGGGGACAACTGACCACTTGCTGACTTCGACCCTTTCATTGCTACGTAGCTAAATTCACGTGTTTTGACACATGGGCCATAACTCGACTGAAAACCAACTCTAATTTAAAGAAAAATGGTGGCACTAACACACTCCACTAGTGGTTTGGGATGCAACATAAAATGAATTGATCGACGAGGGAACTCTTTATGTTTCTCTCCTAAATCATTTTTTAACTCTCTCTATTCCTCTCGACCTCCCCAGTTCACTTCGATTGGTTCAAAGAGTCATTTTATAGGGGACCATTATTATGGTTCAATGCATCCCTCGTGCAATGGGAAAAACCAACAATTTTATGATGCCTTGAGCATTCTCCAACAATTTATTCTTGAAGTTCATGGTGAGGTGGCCAACCTCAAACATAGAATTAATCTTTTGGATCATCGAGTCTCCATGCTCATGGGACACTCCAGGTGCTCAACCACCAACACACACTGTGTCAGCTCAGGATGTAGTACATATGCAGAGACCCATTCTCTTTCCTATGAGAAGCAATAATGATTTCCCAACTGCATGTGAGGTTTAACTTTCCTATCTAGATGTTCTTCTTTTTTTCGTTAGGATTTCTCTTTGATTTTGTAGCTATGGATAGGCCTTTGGCCTCAATTTTATCCTCAACTATGCTATTGGTTTAATATTTTTTTACCTTGGGAGACATATTAAAGTTGATAATGAGTTGGGACTGAGTTGGTTTCATTTTTGGGCAACTCCAACTCCAACAAAAACATGTATGCTCGATATTGTTTTTGATAACATGTAATTTATAAAAACTTACTCACAATAAAAAAGTTGTTGCCCCCTACTTCAATTCAATATTAGCATCACTTCTTTCTCCTTCCATTGTACTTAAACCTCCAAAAATTAAATTTGTTATAAAACTCCAATTAAGTCATGCACATGTTCTCCATTCTCACGTTCACAATTTATGAATATAACATAGTCATCATCATTTTCCCACATTTTCATAAGACTCCATATTAGCATCACAATAAATCAAGGGACACAATTCTTTTCATTTATTTTCTTCATGTATTTTCATCTCCATTGCTTAGAGATTAGCATCACAATAAATCAAGGGACACGATGCTTTCCATTGCAATTCTTCATGTATTTTCATCTCCATTGCTTAGAGATTTGCTTCGACCTACTTCACATAGAACTTTCCTTGAAATTGCTTCTCGTGGAAGCCTTCAATCTCCTTCACTTCAAACTCTACTACTATCCTCAACAACCTGCTCCTCTTTACTAGCAATCCCTAGCTTGCTGATTAGCATACACTGTCATTTTCTAATAAATGAACAAATAAAACTTTTGGTTTCGAAGAATCATCTTCAAAAACAATCACATTCTTGTCACGCACATTCCATAATCTCGTTACTATCATATTCACTATATTTACACTCATTCTCTTAATTGTGTTCCTCACAATCACTCTCTTAACCAGCTTAGAGGTATGTATGAACTCCATTTTCCATTTTATCATGAAATTCTAATTTCTTTGTATGCGAGGATTTCTCAATCTACTCTACAATATCCATTCTTTTCAATATTACCACCATTGCTTTTCTCTATGAGGACTTATTTTCTCTTTTCATACCCACAAACACGTAGAGACAAAAGGGCTAGAGGCTCTAAGCTCACATAAACAAAAGTTTACAAATTTATTTTTATGAGTACACTATCTTACTTCAAAGATTTATATGAAAATTACATGATCCTGGAGGGATTTCATATTAATTAAAATATACAAATGGTTCAAAGTCCCTTTAAATTTTTTTGATCACATCAAAGATTTATATAAAAATTGCATGAAAATTACATGATTCTCATATTGGATTAGCAGTAACACCGTTGGCAATTGATCTTGTGGACTAACTGCCACCTTCGGAACATGGGACTAACCTGCCACTGAAGTTGCCGGTTTGAAAGTTTCTTAACACCTGCTAGTTTTGATATAATGGAAAATGGTTCAATTCCCCCACCTTATATTTGAAGGGGTTTAAGAAAAGTGTTGGACTAACCGCGACACAAAAATATTACTGCTTTGGAAGTTTACTAACAAAGATTTTCATGGTTTGGAAATTTTTGGAAGTTTAAATTTTTAATCTTATTGCAAGGCATACTTGTCTGAGGCTTAACCAGGGATAAGATTGTTGTTTTCATGGTTTGGAAATTTTTGGAAGTTTAAATTTTTAATAT
Source organism: Picea engelmannii (assembly GCA_009831015.1). Lineage (NCBI taxonomy): Eukaryota > Viridiplantae > Streptophyta > Pinopsida > Pinales > Pinaceae > Picea > Picea engelmannii. The sequence goes on along the minus strand of ML776893.1, from coordinate 677,521 downwards.
TATTGCAAGGCATACTTATCTGAGGCTTAACTAGGGATAAGATACTTTTCTCAGGCTTAACCAGGGATAAGATATTGTTGGAAAAAATATTTTACAGATTACTTAGATTTCTTCTTTCTGAAAGTTCCTATTCTATAGCTTTTCTTTTTCTTCTCTTTTCTTTTTATCTTTCTCCCCTTTCTTTTCTCTCCTCCATTATCTTTTGTTACTCTTTGTCTTCTTCCTCTTCTCTCTCATTCTTATTTCTCCCAATCTTCGTCAACACATCCTCTCCTCAACTCTTCGGCCCCAATCTATTTCTTATTCTCTACTACTATGTTCTCATACCTCCCTTTAAGAGGATTCATCTTCGGCCTTTCAGCTAAATTACAGACAGACAAGAAAAATAGAGCAAAGCACAGAAGGCTCGCTCAACCAAAGGAATGGAATAAACCAATTTGATTCACTAAAGAAATCAGAGTACAATATATAGGTGAGATGGTCACAACAAACTAAATATTAGATCCAAGAAATGTGGATCTCAAACCTCTCCATGCTAAACTTAAGAATATCACAACAACCCAATCCCTAACAATATTCCTAACATTTCTACATTATTCCAACATACCCCCTTAATGTAGAAATGGATTTTCTACAACACATAATTTCTACCTAAGGACCTCAAAGTGAATCTTGCCAACAGGTTTTGTAAATATGTCAGCAACATTATCACTTGTGTTACAATACATAAGTGCAATATCCTTAGACTCAATCTTTTCTCTAACAAAGTGATGTTGCAGCTCAATGTGCTTGGTCCTTGCATGATAAATTGGGTTGTGTTCCAGCTTGATTGCACTTTGATTGTCACAATATACTTTTGTGGGTTCAGTTTTCTTTTCTCCAACATCTTCTAGAATTCTCCTCAACTAGACAGCTTCACTTGTTGCACTAGCCATGGCTTTGTATTATGCTTCCGTGGATGATAGAGAAACAACTAGTTGTTTCTTTCTGCTCCATGATACTACTCCTGATCCAATGTTGAATCCATAACCTGTAGTAGATCTTATTTCATCTGGATTTCCTTCCCAATCAGAGTTAGAAAAACCTGCCAATTGTACATCAAAATTATCAGTATATAAAAGACCAAAGTTCATTGTCCCTTTCAGATATCTAAGGACCTTCTTTGCAGCCTTCCAATGGATTTCATTTTTCTTAGCCATAAATTGACTAAGAATACTGACTGCATATGATATATCTGGCCTTGTTGTAGTGAGATAATTCAAGCTTCCCACCAACTGTCGATACAAAGTTCCATCTGCATCCTTTGTTCCATCTTGACTGCATAACTTCACATTCTGTTCTAAAGGAATTGCTGATACTTTGCAATCACTCATATTGAATCTATTCAATATCTCCTTTACATACTTACTTTGAGTGATCATAGTTTTGCCAGATTGTTTCCAAACCTCAAGTCCCAAGCAATAGTGTAGTTCACCAAGATCTTTCATTTCAAATTCCTGTGATAGTTGATTTTTTATTTCTGCAATCAACTTACATACATTTCCTGTAATGATGAGATCATCGACATATAAAGATATTAAACAAATATTTCCTTCCTTATATTTCTTCACATAAAGATTAGGATCACTTTGACTTTTCACAAAACCTTTCTGATTAAAGAAGGTATCAATCTTTATATACCATGACCTAGGGGCCTGTTTCAATCCATAGATAGCTTTCTTTAATTTACATACAAGATTCTCCTGTCCTTTATGTACAAAACCTTTAGGCTGTTCTAAGTACACTTCTTCTTTTAATTCACCATTTAAGAAAGTTGATTTCACATCTAATTGATGGATTTTCCAATTATGTGCAGTAGCTAATGCAATCAGAACTCTATTTGTGTTTAATTTCGCCACTGGTGCAAAAGTCTCCTCAAAATCTATTCCCTCCTTTTGAGCATAACATTTTGCGAATAATCTAGATTTAAATCTATCTATGCTGCCATCTGGTTTAAAATTAGCTTTAAACAACCATTTACATCCTATGGGTGTTTTGTTTTCTGGTAACTCTGTTAATTCCCAAGTCTGATTCTTCATAATTGAGTTATATTCATCATTCATTGCTTCAACCCATTCTTCTTTATCTTTGGCTTGTTTGTAATTCATTGGTTCATTGACATGCATTATATTAGTCATTAAAGCATAGTCATCATACCTTGAAGGATGACGAGTCTGTCTTGAATACCTTCTTAGTACTACATCACCTGTAGGGGTTCCATCCATTATCCTTCTGCTTTCTGCTGTCTCATCATCTGAACTGATTGAAGTGCTCATGCTGCTTCTGCTATTTTCACTGTTGCTTCTACTTCCCTGTTCCTGCTGGTTCTCTTGTGGCTGTTCCACTTCCTGCTCCTCAACAATTGGGCTTAATTTAACATGTTCATCATTGTTAGCAGAAGTATTCCCTTGATAAATTTTATCACTATTATCTGTATGTTCATGGAATACCACATCTCTACAAGCAATTATTTTATGAGAGCTAGGGTGAAATAGTTTATAAGCATTTTGATCATTGCAGTATCCAAAAAAGACACATTCAAGTGATTTAGCATCTAGTTTCCTTCTATCATCTTTTGGTATGTGTGAAAAATCTTTACAACCAAAAATTCCTAGATGCTTAACTTCAGGTTTATATCCATTAAAAACTTCAAATGGTGTTTGAAATTCTAATTTCTTTGTTGGACTGATATTCTTCAAATATACAGCAGTATTCATATCTTCTAACCAAAAGCCATTTGAAATATGCTTACGTTGGAGCATACTGCGTGCACATTCAACTAGTGTCCTGTTCTTTCGTTCTTCTATGCCATTTTGCTGAGGAGTGTGCGATACTGTAAATTGTTGCTGAATTCCATTTTCCTTACAATACTTCTTGAAAGCTCCAGACACATATTCACCTCCACTGTCAGATCTGAGGATTTTAATGCATCTTCATGTCTGCTTTTCGATCATGATTCTGAACTCCTTGAAATATTCGAATACATCTCCTTTCCTTCTTATAAAATAGATCCATGTGTATCTAGATCTGTCATCAATAAATGTTATAAAGTATGATGAACCTCCTAATGATTTAGTTTGCATCGGTCCACATACGTCTGTATGGATTAATTCAAGCAGATCAGTATGTCTTTTCTCTTGATGTACCGGGAATGCATCTCGATGTTGTTTGCCAAGTGCACAAGCACTACATTCTAAATGAACATTCTTTATTACAGGCAGACCTTCAACCATAGAATTATTTTGAAACAGTATAAGATCATGATGGTTTATGTGGCCATACCTTTGATGCCATAGTTGCTCTGTGGTGGTGATTGTGGATGCCAATGCTAGATGACTATCTGCGTACACATCCAGCTCATATAGTCCTCCACATCTTGAACCTGTAGCAACAGTATTGTAGTGGTTTCAAATGTCTTTGATAAGACACTGGTACTTGCCAAATTCTACTTTTAGGTCATAATCGGTTATGGTTGAAACATAGATGAGATTCTTTTTAATACCAGGCACATACATAACATTATATATCTATTTCAATTCACCATTAGATAATTTCACTTTTACTATTCCATAACCTTGAACTTTGAGTGACCTATTATCACCTAAATAAATATGAGTACCATCAATTTTCTCATTGTAGTCATCGAACCATTCTCTCCTACAGGACATATGTGTGGATGCACCTGAATTTATAAACCATGCATTCTTATCATCTGTCTCAGCAGACAGAGCATGCTTAGAAATAAATAATCTCAGATTGCTTAATCCATTAATTTCAGGATCATCTGTATTTGCAAAATTCCCATTGTACTTTACATTGTGACTTTCATTGTGGCTTCTATTACTGTTATATTTATTTTGATAATTATTTCTACTGAGGTGTCTTGGTTTGCCCCAATAATGACCATCTCCATTATTTCTATCAGTTTGAGCCATACCTTTTTGTTTTGAGTGAAAATTGCCTCTGTCTCCATTCCATGATTTGCTCCATGGTCTTCTCCATTGTTTACCTCTGTGCGAATATTTACCTCGTGCCATCAATGCAAGATCTGAACTTTTAGCATCTTGATCATAATTTTTCATCCTTTCTTCTTCTTGAAGGAGAATACCTGTAAGATCTTCAAAATTTGGGGGGTTTTCTCTCGCTGCAAGTGCTGAAATAAACACTTTATAATCTGGCACTAAACCTTTTAGAGCGATAGTTACTTGATCAGTACTATCTACTTTTTCACCTATAGCTGCCAAATTATCAGTTAAATCTTTAATGCGAGAGATGTACTTACTTACCCCTTCATTTGCTTCCATCTTGATTGAAATCAATTTGGTCTTTAGAAACAATACCCGGTTTGCATCTTTGGTTTCATAAAGACCTTTGAGCACGTCCCATGTTTCCTTAGACGTGTCACAATTTCTGATGTGAGGAATAATCTTATCTTGCACCAACATTCACAATGTAACCTTTGCTCTGGATTCCCTCTTATTCCAATCTGCAAGTAATGCAGGATCTGTAGGCTTCAACTCAGTGCCTTTCACAATCATCCAGCCACCAAGTAATTCAAGAACAGTCTGCAACTTGAATTTCCAATTGACATAGTTCTCTCCATTCAATTTGGAAGCCTCATTGATATATGTATCAGCCAAATGATGTGGGGCGGTGGCCATTTCAGCTGATCTCTGAGGTGAATGCAAAACTAATCAACCAAAAAAATATTTCTAGAAAAAAAATTGACTACACACCTTGGTCTGTGAATTTGTTTTTTTTTCACAGCAAGATCTCACAATTCGAGAAGCCAAATCGGGGATGAGATTTGAAGCCAAATGGTGGCCAGGTTTGGTGCTCGCGCGCGCACTGGCAACTCTGGATGATACAGCAGAGCGGCTTCTCCTCCTCACTCCAGCACAGACTCCTCCTCCAGTGCTAACTCACAACTTCTGCGCGGGCTCCTCCTCTTCTGCAATTTGATTAACATACAGCAGCACGCAAACAATTCACAACCTTTGAACATAGCGAGCACAATAGCAAGTGATATGGAAACATTCCTCCTCCTCACGCGGTAGCAATCCACTTCACACACTTAAAAAAAAAAATTCGCACCCTCTGGTGCATATATCTCCTCTCGCAGCTCCACCATCAAATGCTCTACAAGACTGGAATTATTTATGGGGTTTGTTGCTGGTGGCGTGAAAAAGGGAAGAAGATTTTTCTCAAGTCCGGCGGGCATTCGACGTTCGTTTCAGACAAAAAATACCTCCGTCGGTCACCTATACAAAACCACTTTATAGAGGCGTGCCTGTGTGTGTATTGTGTAGCACCCAACGATCCTGGTTGATGGCCAGCGTGTATTGTACTCAGCTCGACCAGTCAAAATCGTACGTCCATAGATGCAGAGAACAATGATCACTCAACCGAGCTCTGATGACAGCCGCAGACTCCTTCCTCCACGAACATGGATCTTCAGCTCTGATACCAAGTTGAATTATAGACAGACAGGCAAAATAGAGCAAAGAACAGAAGGCTCGCTCAACCAAAGGAATGGCGTAAACCAATTCGATTCACTAAAGAAATCAGAGTACAATATATAGGTTAGATGGTCACAACAAACTAAATCTTAGATCCAAGAAATGTGGATCTCAAACCTCTCCATGCTAAACTTAAGAAGATCACAACAACCCAATCCCTAACAATCTTCCTAACATTTCTACATTATTCCAACACTTTCGAGAATGAATCATGATCATGCTGTCCCCTGCTTCATAAAAAAATAGAAAAAAACCACTCTCATGAATTTTATTAAATGGCATAGGGAAATCGACTGACCGAAGTACTAAATGTCGTTGCATATGTTTTACATGGACGGATCTGCATTAAAATATGGAGAAGAGGCCTCAAACTGATATAAGTTGTTGGGTGTGTTAGAGGCTAGTCGGGTGGTTATTGGGCTTCGGAAATTCCAATACTAGTTTGTGTCATCTGATCAAGAGGTACAGATCGGATGACCGTTCAAGTGTTTCAGATTTACAATTCACCACTTCCTACTACAAACGCAAAGGCCAACGACAGAATATTGACCATTCCTGGCACAATAAGAATGGCCCTAATTTAGTTGGCATCTCTCCTTCGCCCGTCCTTTCCGCAACTGGATTTATGTCGAGCCCATTAATGTCCTAGTCTTGTGATTATCGGGATTTGGAGCAACGCTCAACCATCACTCAGGATGGCGTGAGGTCAATGTTGGGATTCAAAATGGTCATTTTCTAAACATTCAACTTTTTGAAAATTTTCATTGGGAGTGCGGCCAAACAAATCTTGGTGAAATCACCATTTTTTATTGTTTAAATTGCATTTTTGAATGAATAAATACATTGAGCAAAAATTCTTGGGGCATTAGATTTATACAAATTCAATCACTCAAATATGGAGTTCCAACAATTTTTTATCGGATTTCACTAAAACATTATCGAAAAATAAGCCAGTAAGAACTCCAAAAAGTTGAAAGTTTGGACTATGCTTTCAAAATGCTCCTCTATTATAAATTTCGTGAGTGGATCTAATGGTTAAGAACATGTGTTTCCTTCTAAGACGTCACAAGTTCAAACCAAGATAGGGGTAAGGTATGTATACCTTCCCTGCAAAGAGGGGTCTCTTGTTCCACAATTCATCTAATGGTTAAGAACATGTGTTTCCTTCGAAGACATCACAAGTTCAAACCGAGATAGGGGTAAGGTATGTATACCTTCCCTGCAACGAGGGTCTCTTGTTCCACAATTCATATAATGGTTAAGAAAATGTGTTTCCTTCTAAGACCTCACAAGTTCAAACCGAGATAGGGGTAAGGTATGTATACCTTCCCTGCATGGAGGGGTCTCTTGTTCCACAATTCCCTGCAAGGAGGGGTCTCATACACCAATTTGTTGTCTTGCTTGGTCGTGACCTTGAAATTATATTATTATTATTATTCTCTTATACACAAAATTTATCAATATGCTACTATTAGATGCATAATGTTTGTCAAATTGAAATTAGATTATTATTATTCTCGTAGACATAACATTTATAAATTTGCTACTATTAGATGCATAATGTTTGTCAAATTTTTTCTCTATATTGTCTTACAAAGATCTTTGTAGTTTGCAAAGATACATAGAAAATATATTAGGGTTGTAAATTATATACTGTCAAGAACATTCAACAGACTTGGTTCACATTTCAACCTGAATTGATCTGAGGTTCACCATATAATTGATGAGTGCACAAAGTTGGCGGACGATAAAGTAGCAATAGAGTGAGTAGGAATGCACATTCTCGAGAATACATGCATGTTTCTAGGAATGCACACGCATTCCCGATGTGACAGGTTCAACAAACCCCGAACCTCCACTCAGTCAGACACGAAGGAAAGTTCCTTGATCCTACCACATAGCAGTTTTTTCCATGCAAATGTTATGCAACAATTATTGCTTCAAGATTAGGTGAATAGTTGTGTAATTGAAAATACTTCCCAATTCTAAGAAACCATGTGTTGTAATCTAAGGGAAAGTAGAGAGTGTTACCAATAGAACCTTACATAGCCATTATAGAGATACATGCATACACATAGACATAGAGAAATAAACATACATAAGTAATGAGAGCCCAAGGAAGATTCATTTTATTATATGATAGACAGTACGACACAATTATATATATCCTCTCCCATGACATTATCTGAGCCTTCATGTGCTTATCTATTTATACCTCTAACAGACAATTGTAACTGCTTAACTGCCTGGGTTAGTCTGTTAGCAGAGACTCCGACCGAATTCTACTTCTAACTACGTTGGTCGACCGACAAGTTCTAAGTCGACCATCTGCTCCAGTCGACAGGGTCGACTAGCCCTTACAACATCTCTCCCCACCTCAATTCCTTACTCATCCCGAGCAAGAGGGGGTTATACAAAATATTTTTTTCTCATATTTTGATTACAAAATTACAATAGATAAAGAAGTATAGATGGAGAAAGAAAGAGAAGTATGTAAGACAAAAATAAAAGTTCTTTATGTAGTCGTCCAACTCAAGGTTCTATTTATAACTGAGTTGGTGTACCTGGAGTTTGCTAGCTTCTTCAAATTCTCTTTTCTTTTAACTTTTTGTGTTGACCTTGAAGGCTATTTGAATAATACTAGGAGATGACTTGTTTATTCACTGGATGAATTCTCACCAAGTGATTATTTCCTATTGAGCTTCACCATTTAGAATCTTTGACTTGGTGATCATCTCGACTTTCTCTTCTAAAGTTGTTGTCAGAGAGGTGCCCGATTGTTGATCCAGTTGCTGCTTTGTATGTTGCATTCTCTCAATTAATTGGCTTAGTTGACTCACTGCTTGATATGTTTATAGCTACACTCTGTGTCCCTCTTTCTGCCATTTCTGCTCCTGCTGTGATAATCGTTGTTGAACTGTTGTTTATTTTTCCAATTCCACAGTGACTATTTCTTTTACTTTGTTACCCATGGTCGAGTTCCTTGACCATTTTATACTGTTGACTGCACCCCTTTGTACCCAACATTTACTAAATGCTTCTACAAAGTGAGTCGGCCAATCGTTTACCACCGAGCTGAGTGTGTTGGATTCTTTAGTTAATTTATGAACATGTTGCATGAATATTTTCAAATTCCGTTGTTCTGCTTATAATACCATATTTATTTGTTCTTGGGTTGTCCGACCTTATTTAAGTTCCAAGTCACGTTGCTCCTCGACTTCTTTTTTTTCTTTCTTCGGTACCTCTACTTGTTGTCGGTGATTTGTACTACTTTCAATCATTTTGTTCATCAGTTCCTTGAAGACATGTAAAGGGTTATGTACCTATAATATGTACTCTATCCCTTTGTGCAACCTAAATGCCTCTCTACATCCTTCCATGATATTCCTTTGTTCTTGTTTAATTCGTTCCATCCGACTTCCTTCTTTCAACACCTTTTCCATCTCCTGGTTGATTCTTTGGAGATGGCTCCATGTATGTCGAACAAATGTTTGTCATAGATGGTATTTGGGTTGAATGAGGATTCGACCGACGATCCTAGTGGAGTCTCCCTTCTAGTCCTTTTGATGGTGATAATGTATGCTTTCTTTTTCTTTTGATTATCTATAGACTTGGTTGTTTGACCATCTTTTATGACTGTTTGATGTGTTGTCAAAATTCTTTGTTCACTTGTTTCATTTTTCCTTCTTCCTCGTGTTGGGTTTTTAGTTCGTTCATATTTTATTTGTCGTGAATCTCGGTAATTTATGTATTAACTTTCTCAGTCTCTGCGGGATCTATCTCCGATAAAGGTTTTTTATTTTGCAACTTTTCGACATTCTCCGCTTGAGTTCTTGGAGTGTCATTTTCTTGATCTGCATCATTATCATTTTGGTTAATCCCGAACTGACATGTTTCAACTGAGTGCATAACACCTTCTTCTTGATATGTTGTCTCAAACATGTGGGTTGCTTGTTTTTGTATTGGGATAGCCGGTTCATTGACTTGTATTGATTCTACTGCCTGTTGTCTCAGTTATGTGTCGATTTATTCAACTGACTCCTGTTGGTCCATGTCAATAGTTTCTATCTCAACATCATTTGTCTCAACTGGATGATCTGACTCTGTGGCTTTGGACGATTCATTAATGATGAGTTCCCTATTCTTTTTCTTTGTAGGTACTTCTTTTATGACCAGGACTGGTTCTGCAGGTGGTGATTCCCTGGTGAGGTCGATTCTTGGATCAGGTGTTCTTTTCTTTCTTAGTGTTACTTTTGGTCTTAATTCCCATTGTGTTATGTTCACTATAACTTTCCTCAGGATAGAAAAAGTAGTTTTTCTCTCTATATTCTTCTACCTCTTTTCCCCTCTTGTTTCAATCTTTCTGAGCGAGCTCTTTATGTTCTTTTATTTTTGGAAATCCTCCTTCATTTGTGGCCTGACAGAGGAACTGTATATTTTCTTCATTGAAGCAGTTTCTTGTCGAGTTTGCATTAACTTGATAGGGATATTAGAGGCAATCCTTGCCATTTTTTATTTAATGATGGGGTAATTGAATTCAATACCCTCGTTCAAATGGAATGTTTCTCTCCATATCCCCTCTGTGTTGATTTCTAATGCTTCTTCTTTGAATTTTTTTTTCCCTTTGTTCTTTTTATTCAATTGTTTTCTTTTTCCTAGAGAAGGATTTGGAGGGATAATTATCAAAGATTGTAAGTCTTCGACAAATGGAAATGTATAGAGACCGTATTCTCTTTCTTCCTCTTTCTCTTCATCGTTCAATGGAAAAAATAGAGGCATCTCTAACTATTGTGCCTCCGATGGAATTTCTAGGTTCTGATTGATTTGTCTTTCCAACTCTGCGAAGATTTCCTCCACTGTCGGTTGGTAGTGTAATTATTTTTTTCAAGTTCCAAACTAACTCCACACCAAAGCCTTGTGTAGTCAAGTTCAATATGAAAATGGAAGGGTGACAAAAATGATCGATGGATTGCTTGCTCAACTCACCATTTCTGGGTGCTATCTTTCATTCCGACGACCCACAACCGAAACATCTCTTCTAGTGGAAGTGAGTTAGATGTACCTTTCTAATTTTAAGAGAAAACTCTGTATCTTTCCATTGTCATGGCCTTCTTGGATGTGAATTTTTCTTCTCCTATAGGCCCATACTATTCCATTTCTACCCAGATTAGTAATGATGAAAAATTGATGGCTCATCCCAAGTCGTGAACTTCTTTGCAGTTTTTTCTGAGCATTTCAGCCAAATGTTATGCCTTGTTGTACCTTTCCAAATTCGGATACACTTGAGTTATTTCTTCGAACATTTTAATATTTATGTCAGATGCCTAGCCTATTGGTGTGAAACAAAAGGAAATTACGATGGAAAACCAACGAGATTTTGGTTTAGTGATCTTGTTGATCAACAATCCATTAGAGTTGTTTGTTGTTTTTGACCCCATTATGAACTACATTCAGTCATTAGGATTGGCCAAATTGGGTTCTTTGGCTCCTACCATTGGAATTCCCAAAATCCTATAGAGGATTCTGTCGGTTATTGTGATGGCTCCATTTAACCAGAGCTATCCTTGATGATATTGACTAACAATTAATTTTCTTGCTTCTTATTTCCAATGACCCATGTCGGCTACTTGCAGGGCATCGAGGATGTGTTAGATTCCTTCTTTTTCCATAAATTTATTTTATGCTTTCCAACTTCCTTCCTCCATTTCCCATTCTGTGAATTTTATCCAATGTTTTCTCTAGTATGTTTCCTCCATCTTCGCGAGCCTGATATTTTGCAGCCGAATTTGCAATGGTGTCATGGTGGCTTTGTAAAAAACTTGTCTTTTTATTGGATCTTTTGTTATTCTCTCGACTTGACCTCTCATCCTCGACATTTGTTGATTATGGTTATTAGTTTTTTGTAGTGTTGGGGGATTTATAGTTGCATTTGTTTCTTGGTTTTGGCCAATAGTTGTGTATGGAGGTGAGAACAATAGTGAGGAAAAATCATATTCTTCTTTAAATTTATTCCTCGTATGTCATTCTCTTCCATCATAAATATTGGTAGTATGATTGGGTCAAGTGAGTGGATGTTTAAATCATTGTTAGTTTGGCATTCATTTACGTCCCATCGGCTATTAAATGCAAGATATTGTAGTTGAATTTTGCGCATATAAATATATTCGGCGGTTGTATGGGTGGAAATACAAAAATCATTTCCATCATTAATGCGTACCTTGGCTTTTAATGTTCCATCTCTGTCGACGTTCATGTTTTCTTGGTCAACGTTTTCGTAGACCTGATTGGAGAGGTTCCCTCTATTGATACATGGTCGATATGTAATATGATTGACCAGATTTCTTGAGCCATGTCTATTACTTGACTGACTTAGTCTATGTCAGTGATGGCTTGCTTGTTCATTTACTTTAGTGAATTTTTTTGAGTTGGACTGATGTCGTCTTTTTTCATGCCAATCGTAACTTCTTGATTTATGTTCATATGATCTTCACTCCTCTGTACCATGCTCGATTTCTCCTCGATTGGTCCTTTCACTTGATTCTTTTCTTATGAGTATTTCTATTAAGTCAGTTGAAGGTGTAGAACGTCGAGAATATATTCTGATGTCTTGTCTTGAGCTTGACTATAAGATACTTTCTCTCTCCATTTTATTGTTGTTTTTCCTTTAGTGTTACGGCTACACCTTAAATACTTTAACTTTTCAATTTTTTAACTGACTTTGTTTAATTGCCTTTTTTGTTTATTTATTTGAAGAAAGGTTTATTTCTTATAACTTTGATTATTTATTTTAGTCGGTTCCTATTGGGAACTCCTTGCTAAATTTTCCAAATAGGGTTCTCTTTTATTTTATACTTGTATTTATTTAAATAAGCTCCATCAATTAGTTTCTTAAATGGATTCCCCGATAATTTTATGAGTTGGACCGCTTTGGTCGATCGAATGTCTTCCACTACATAAGGCCCCAACCATGTCATTTCCAATTTTCTAGGTTTTCCGTATATATGATTGTCATATAGTAAGACTAAGTCTCCCTCTTTTATATAATTTTTCTGTAAGTGATGATCATGCCACACTTTTTGTTGTTGTTTATGAACTTGTTGATGATGAAATGCTATTAACCTATCTTCCTCCAGTTTGTTCAGTTGGTATAGTCAATCATTCAGGTTTTGGCCTTCGTCAAATTTTACTATAGTTGTGACCTTATTGGAATTAGTCCAAAATTGTAGTGGAATGACAACTTCCTCGTTGTAGATTAGCTTGAATGGTTTTTATCCAGTCGATATTTTGAATGTTGATCTATACTCCTAGAGGATTGTAGGAATCTTATTGTCCCATTCATCTTTATTTACACCACATATTTTCATAAGTCTCTTGTGTAATGTTTTATTAAATTCTTTGAATGCTTCATTTGATTGTGGGTGGTAGGCTATCATTTTTCTATGGTTGATTAAGAATTTTTCCAGAAGAACTTTAATTGTTTCATTTACAAAGTGGGTTCCTTGGTCATTGATTAGTATTAGATGGAAGTCAAATCTTGTGATGATTTTCTCATAGATGGATTTACCTGTTACATATTTGGTACAAGATTCAACCAACTTTTGCACATTTAGCACCAGTTCTCCTTGTGCTCTATGGGAATGGCCCGACGAAATCGATAGCCCATATTTCAAAAGCTTAATTAGCGTTTATCGAACTTACTGGAATTTCATTTTTTCACAAGGTCCATCCTAGTCTATGACAACTATCATATTTTTAAACCTAATCTCGATAGTCTTTATGTATCGTCGACCACCATAAGCCTATTTGGAATATCTTCCTCATTGTTGTGTCACCCTAAAAATTCTCTCCAGCTGCTCTGTATGGGCTTCGTTGATGATATCCTCGTGCTCATGTAATGGCATGCATATTCTTATCACATCGTCAGTTCCCATTTTTTATAAGTATCCATTAATTATTGTGAATGGTGCAACTTTCATGGATAGTATTTTTTTTTTTTTTGTCAGGAGGTCCTCCAAAGCTTTTCCTTATTCTAGGAAAGTGGCAATGCCTTCTAAATCCTTAGGTGAAGCTTCTACTCTAAATAAGGGTGCATCTGGGAGGTCATCGTCTATGCCTATCGAATCTTCTCTTGTTTCTAGTCGTGAAAGGTGATCAAGTCAAACTCTCTTTCTCCTCAGTCGAATGATTATGCCAAATTCAAATTCCTGAAATAATAGTAGCCACTGATAGATATTTCCTTGATGGATTGGTTTATTGACTAAGTATTTCCATTCTTTATTGTGTGTCAAAAATGTAAGAGGGTTTGCCAATAAATAATGAGGAAACTTTCGTGGTGCAAAAATCATTGATAAGGCTTTTCGTTCTATAGTTGAATAGCTTCATTCTTCTTTATTCAGCTTCCGACTTGCATATGCATTTGGGTGATCCATTGTGTCATCGTATCATTGAGCTAGAATTGGCCTGAAAACTACGTTCGATGAATCAAAATGGACATGAAACTTTCTCAACCATTCCAAAAATTTGAGAACATGCACTTCGACGAACTTCTTCTTTAAAAATTTGAAGGATTCTTGACACTCTTGGCTCCATTTCAATTTGACATATTTTTGTAGAAGCTCATTCATTGAGAAGGTGATGTTTGAATAGTGGCATATAAAATTTCTATAATATCCAGTATGACCCAATATAATTTTGATTTGTATTTTATTTACGGGGGGTTTTAGATCAAGGATAATATTTATTTTCTCTATATCGACCTTCACTCCATATTTACATACCATGTGTCCGAGAAAGATTCCAATAGGTGTGGTGAATATGCATTTTCTGATGTTAAGTGATAGTTGAATATGTTTGCAGCATTCTAACACGAGTCGAAGCCATTGGATGTGATTTCTGAGTAGACTATAGATTGTCCAATCGTCAAAGTATACAACCATAGTTTTGTAGATGTACTATTTGAATTATTTGACAATTATTCTTGAAAAAAAAAATTGGTGCATTCTTTAGTCCGAAAGGTATGACTCTGTAGGAAAAAGATCCAAATTTTGACACAAACGTTTTTTTTACTTGATATTTTTTTGTGATTGACACGTGGTTATATCGTGAGATTCCATCAGTAAATTAATAACATTCATGACCAACGAATTCGTTTATGATTTCATTTGAAAAAGTGGTGGGGAAAGGATATGTCATAGTCTGTTTGTTCAGTCTTTGAAAGTCTACACAAATTTTTAACTTCTTTGGATCATTCTTCTTTGGTTGTACCACCACCAGACTTGCCCATTCTGCTTTGTCGATAGGATAAATAATGCATTCTTGTAGCATTCCTTCGATCTCCTTTTGAATGATAGGTTTGTAATTATGTGTTAACTTTTATGGTCACTTTTGAATTGGATTTTCTCCTAGAATCAATTCAATCTTCATTTCACCCATTTCCTCTACAAGTCCTTTCATGTCCTTGTAGTCACATGCAAAAAAATCTTGGTATTCTTTTAATAGTCTCAATAATTTAGTAGTTTATTATTAGAACAATAATCCTCTACTCTGACCATTTTTTGTCGGTCATCATTTGATACGTGGAATTATTTCAATCTTATTTCTGCATCCATCCATTCCGGTGGTTTTGCTTCGTCGAGATGGCGTTCTCCTTCTCCATTTCTCGTAAATCGTTTTAGGAAGTTGAGTTGTTCTGGGTCCTCTTCATGTTCTATGGCTATGATTAATATTGATTTCACATGATTCTATAATGTTGGATGGTATTTTTAACATTGGAAGCTCTGTCCTGGCCATTTTGTGTTCTCCATATCAATCCTTCGAGTAGTCGAGGTTCCCTTGTTTTCTACCAACACAAAGTTTCTTTTCGATGTCGATCCTTCATCGACCGACATATTTTCTTTTTATTTCTATTCTTTTGGTGAAGGAATTTGTACAAATATTTTTATATGGCATGCTGCGTCTTTCAAGTGTTTCTCTACTAGATTAAATTCAAAGTCTTGGACAAAATACCTTTTGATTTCGGTCTAGTTGGAAGTGTGGCCGCAGGTTCTTCAATTTTGTACAATTTCCTTGGTATCTCATCTAATGTACTTTGAAACATATGGGGCCATATCCTTTCATCCTTGTATCCGATTCTCTTCCATTCTCTTTCACGACATTAGATATGCTTTGTTGGGTCATAGCTGAGTTTGAATGTAAGAACTTCTCTGATTATTTTCTTTTATTTATCTGGGTTTGGAAAGTTGTTAGCCTTTTTTCTTTGGTAGTTTTGTGGTGGAGTATGGATGTGACATCCTGCACCTTACCATGTAACAATATGTAAGTTATTATAGTTCATTACATCTTCTTTATATACTACATGTACTAGGTTCACAGTTTTTCTAGGTATAATTTTGTCAAGCACTATCGGGAAGTCTTCTAGAGAGTGATCCCCAATGTCGCGTATGTTGCAAAAATTTAGATCAATCTTGTCTTTTATAGGAAAATTTGCATTGTTGTGATCATTTTTCCATCAATTGACATAATAGGGTCATCCATGACCTCGACCTGGACTACCAAATCTGTGTCGACCTCCTAAGCCTCAACCAAGACCACCGAAATAATCATCTCTTTGACCATAGTTGGTTACTTGGTCAATGGTTTCTGTGTGGTAGACAATTTTTATATTATTTTGATTTCTTGCATTTAGGTGACATTCTAAAGTTTGATGATTGAAATCTTCATAGATGTGGCACCACTTTGTGTTGTGTTTTTTAGATTGTGTGGAAAATCTTGCATGTTATGATCAATTAGAGATTCACATATGTTACGCTATTTATGGGATTGTACTCAGTGGACATATTTAATTTTCATGTGCTCATTTAGGGGACAATTATATTTTGAGTGCTCGTCCGCAGTGCATGTGGTGCACCATATTTCATTGCGTCGAATGGTTAGAATTTTGATAGTTTGTTGTAAATGTTATATCTTTTCCTCAAGTCTTTTTGTCATCAAATAAGTCAACAAGCTATTGTCTTCCAATTGGAATTGTTGTGCCTTTTGTAACGTGTCTTTGAAGTTGGTTATCTTTTATAGGCGTAACAATGATCTGATTCTTGGTAGTATTCCAACTACATACCACTCGACTACCAGGTTCGGGTGATTTTCGATGGGATTTGACTTAAGAGGTCATTAAATATTTTTTTGTATTCTCTTACCGAATGACCTGGTATTTTCTTGATTTCTTTTAACTTCTGTGATGGTATATGCATGGTGTCCTCAATTTTAAAGAATGTTAGAAAACTATTATTTATTTCTTCCTTTGAATGAGTTTGATTTTTAGTGTAGTTCATGAACTAGGTTAAGGCGCGATGGTGCAATGCATCTCTGAATTGTGCCATATGCTTATCTTCCTATGTAATATTAGCTGCCTCCAAACACTTTTCACATACAAACCAATGGTGTTTTGGGTCTTCTTCTCCTTCATATACATGGATATGATTGAGTCCCATTCTAAATTTCTTGGTAGGGATACTTGGTTTTCTTTGTGCTTGAGATACTACTTCTTTCTACCGAGTATTTGAATATTATGGTTGTGTTTTTTCCGCATATGATGAAGGATGTTACTCAAGAAAGAGTTGTTTCTTCTTAAGTATGAAATATGTGTCCTCAATTTTGGAAATTTTATCTTTGTATTCGACCAACCGTCATTCCAATGGTTACATATTTTCCAGATTATAGTTAATTTCTTCTCTCAAGATTAGATGTGGAAGGGGGGTTGAGTGAGTGAGGTATTTGATTTGAATAATCATATTTTCGACTTCATTTAGTTCAAGCTCGACAATCAATGTGTCTCGTAGGTTTCCCAGGTCTCCCATTCTGTACCATAATCTTGTTGATTGATTGTCGATCTTTATCCTTTGCTGGAGAAATTCTCTTATCCTTGGACTAGGTTTTGGTGTAGGAGACGTATGTAAAGTTGCTCCAGATTCTTCATAGTGCATACTTTCCAGTTCATCGATCGATTGATGGAGGTTCAACTGTGCATTGTTGTATCCGTCGGTTGTCATCACGGTTGTTGTTATTGCTAAATCTAGTCGATATTTGTCTAACTCAGACTAACATTCTCTGACGAGATGACCCTCCCCTGACATATTTCTATTTTAATTTTTATTGTTCCACTAGTTACAAAGTTCTTGTCTTTTCTATTGTCTTTTATCTTTTTCTATTTTTTGAATATTCGTAGATTGCTTATGGGCTTGTTATCCTCTTGATGATATTTGGTCTTGGGAAATGCAACTTCTTGTCTTTATGATATCTCACAATATCAATCAACCCCCCATTCCCGACCCGACTTATGCTAAGTCGGGAGTGTTTATTTTTTCAAGAAGTAATCCCAGGATTCTCTTATATCCTTGCACTTTGCATCAAGAAAAGCTTCCGACCTTTCGTATCTTTCTTGGAAGTTACTATTCGGTAATGGTGTGCCTTGTTTTGGTCAGTATTCAACGATATCATAGACTCCCTTTTCGATAAGGAATTTGTGAAGAAGTTTTGGAACCATGTAGAAAAATCCATCGTGCAATTCAGTGTGGAAGTTCTCTTTTATTTTGTCTAGGGATGTCCAATATTCAACGAATTTGTAAAGAACCGCCTCGTTACGACAACCATTCTAGTATACAGGTGCAATTTTTTTTTTTTTTTTGTGTTACGGTGTGTGCGCGCGTGTGGAAGTAAAAACATACTTGACTCTATGTCGCCCCTTGACATCCAACAAGACGCGACCACGGTGTTCTTTGCAAGAAGACAAAAGCATACGACGAGTATCTGTAAGCAACTAAGACCATAGGCATGGGTGCACAACGCAACATTTAACGACACGTAAAACTGACGGCTAAATACGACTGACTACCCGCCCGTCCTACCCTGCAAGGTTAGGACCTCCAAGACACATAAGCAACGCTCAAGCCCGGTTTCCCATCGTCTTTAACCATTTAAGGTCTCAGGGCTGGCGACTGTTCTGA
>ML776893.1:624411-644844 GCA_009831015.1 Picea engelmannii | reverse complement strand
CATATATGGGATTCATCATTTTGTGGTATTGGTGCATGGTAATGTACATGTTTGGTACACTCATAGATGGCATATGTTTGATGATACTACACCATTGGTACTACTTGATTAGCACAACAATTGGCATTTATTTGAGATACATGATTGTGGCACTTGGTTCATGATGGAGACATATGACGAGTGATATGATACATTTTTTGGCATGTTTTTATATGCACATGGTTGGAATATTGGTTGATGCACATGGTTGGCATATTGGTAGATGCACATGTTGGCATGTTGATAAAGGCATATGATTGATACATTCCATGGATGATATATTTTGGCACATTGCATGATGTTGATGTACATGGTTGATGTACATAGGTGTTGTGAATGATGAGAACACATTTTTTACAGGATGTGCTTGGTTGATATTTTGCTCATGATTCTTTAATTCATTGTTGAAACATCTTTTGCTTCATGATGCTTGGTATGGCATGAGTTTGATGCATGAACAGGTCCAAGGATCGTTATATGGTAGCACAATGTTCATATTGTAGAAAGGACAGGGGAGACATACCCATAGGGGGAGTCATTCTTCTTCCCATGATTCTAGGAGGAGATATTTATCATATGCATACCAAGAAAAGAGCCCTATACTTGAAGAAAGAGCATAGGAGCATAATTTCAGGGGGAGCAATAGTCACAGGGGGAGTGTGTTTGATGTATCTTCTGCATTACATCAGATTGATATCCCTTGTTCAAAGGGGGAGATATTATTCACAAGAAAATCAAAGGCATTCAGACAGGGGGAGTAGCCCCAAGGAGATTTCAAGCAAGGGGATCAGCCCTAAGATGAGAATGGCTCTTTTCCATTGATGTCAAATGGGGAGAGTTAATCACATTGATGTCATTGATGTTTATTGATGGGGAGAGATAGTCACATTGAATATTTATGTAGAGCATATATTATCTACATGTTGACATCAATAATTGGTAATTGGTGTTGACATCAATGCTGGTATTGCCATCAATGCCAAAGGGGGAGAATGTTGGATCATGTTGTCATTGATGCCAGTGGTTTGATTGATTGATGTCAAGTGATTGATTGATGTCAGAGGAGTGATTTATTGATGATTTATGTAATATAATATGTATTTTCCTTGATGAGAATGCATAGATGAAGATGGATCAATGAGTTGTCATTGATATGATGAAGATGGATCAATGAGTTGTCATTGATACATGATGAAGATGGATCGATGTGGTTTCATTGGTATATGATGCATTGTTGGAAAAATGTATAGATGAATCATTATTGTCTTATCATGATTGACAAGGTGCACAAATGGATGAAATACAAAGTGGTCCCCTTATGATGAAATCCCTCATGGGAAGATTCTTTGTGGATTGAGTTATCCTAGAAGAACAGTTGGGGGACACATGCTCTCATTATTGTCTTATGATGATTGATAAGGTGCACAAATGGATGAACTCCAAAGTGGTCCCCTTATGGTGAAATCCCTCACAAGAAGACACTTTGTGGATTGAGTTATCCTAGAATAATGGTTGGAGGACCCATGCTTGTATGTGGAATAACGAGATGAAGATCAATGGAATTGTTGGTGAAACTATCCGATATGGATAGTTCTTGTCACTCCATTTTCGGTGGTATGTGGAATGTCACATAACTCCTCATGGTTTGAGAGTTATGGCCTTACGAAGATGAAGGACCCCCACATGAAGGCTTTAAGCCCCCAAAGTCAAAGAAGTCAAAGTGACCTAAAAGAAGAAATCGTTATTTAAATGATAAATTAAGGTGACAAAGTCAAGGTGGATTATTTAAATAATCAAGAGAAGTGACAAAATCAAAAAATGATAAAGTAAGGTGACAAAATCAAGAAGAAATATTTAAATGATAAAGTATTGGAGAAATTTCTATTTATGGAAATTGGTTAACCCTAAAATAAGGAAAATAGGTTAAGTGACCTAGAAATGGGATAGCAATGGTCTCTTGTAGATTATCCCTTTTGTGGATCAATGGAGAGCTTCTTGTGAGAATATCTTTTGGAGTATTGATGGAGATCTTCTTGAACATTTTTGGTGTGGAAAACTTAAGCATATTGAAGATATATAGGTGACTAAGGTAACCAAGGATATCTAATCCTAATTCCAGAAGGAAGGTGAAGAAAAGAGGGCCGGAGTTGAAGGGAGGATAAATTCTTTTGATGATGCTTTCTAAGGTATGTTATTTACAGGTCATCTCACCATTTCGCTATAACATTTTTCTATAATGATTTAGACAGTGAAATTTATATTCCATTGATAAAACATACCAAAGTATCTGTGGTAAAAAAATCATCTTGTGGGTCGTTGTATTTGGGGAGTTACACTCCATGGAAAATAGGGTTTGTGGCTAGTCGTGAAACTAGTCAAAACATCTATTTTAGGTAAAAACTTCATAACTTATTCATAACAGATCCAAATTCAATGAGACCAAATGTGTTGGTTAGGGTATAGTCTTTAGTATGTTTTGTAATAGTTTCAGATCAATTCAATGAATATTTTGTGCGAGGCACACTCTACAAGGTTTCTCTCTAGAATAAGCCAGAATTAAAAAAGGTATGTCATTTTTGCTATAACTCCTTTTCGGAGAGGTTCCAAGTAGTGCCACCTGGAGGAATTGCATAAAAAACACTGAATATTTTTTTTTATCAGTTTTAGATATTTATTCATTATAGGTACAAAGTTATGATTATTTCAAGTTGGGGTTGTTTCTAATCCAAAACTGGTCATGTTTGAAACAAGCAGTTGATGAGTTGGCACATACATGAGGTGTATAGTTGATGATGTTGGTACATATTGATGAGTAATTATTGATGAGTAGTTGACACATGATTGGTATATACTTGGAACATGGTTAGATTCACTTGTTTATGGTACAGGTTGATTAAAGGTTGTTTGGCACAGGTTGGTGCATGGTTGATGCACTTGTTTATGTTGACAATTTGATATCTGTTAAGGATTGTTTCCTCATATCTTTTGGTGGTGAGAATGTAATATGAGTCTTTCATATAGAGTTGGTACTCTTTTATATTTGTACTCTATTTAGTTGTTGCTAAAAAACCCCCAGATTGAAGTCCATAATAAAAGGAAAAATTGTACATACATCTTGTGTTCTTTGTGTTCCTTGTGGATATGATTTGTTGATGATATGTTGCTCATATGTATTCACATATAAATGATTATAAATGACATAAATGAGTTATGAGCACATGTTGAATGTTAACTAAGGAGTTTTTGTGTAAGAGGGAAGTTTTGGGAAAAATATCCCCACACTCATTCACCCCCCCTCTAAGTGTGGTAGGTGTGTCCAACACTACTAACACATAGAAACATGGGGCGTATCACGGGCTGACACTGGCACGATCAAAGGATTATGGGGCATTGGATGGACATATGGACTAGGTGTTTGATGTGGTGATAAAAATTACACAAGGTTCAATTCTTCATGGTTCTATGACACTCCATGATTCTTGCACATGTCAGAAAATTTTGGCCTTTGTTTATACATTGTTCACTCTCCCTTCCTCACATTCATGTGGGATAAATATTTATTCATTCCACAGATTGATGGTGGATAAACCACTTAGAATCTAGATCGAGGATGGTTATTCATTGGTTTTCTCACTACACATATTATTAATTTAGACTATTACATTGCGAAGGGAAGGCTAGCTGATATTCTAGGGATGTGATGGATCACCCAAGAACTATTTCTAAGATGATCTCGACATTTTTACACCTTGACATTATCCAATAGCTAATAATTAATTTAATAAATACCTCTAAAATTTATGTAACATTCCCCTTCAAGGCCTGGTGTTGTAAACCTATGGATTTGATACAAATTCGTGACACACCCAGATCCACAAACCCCAAAAAAATACAAAAAATTATTTTCTTTTAAATACAATTTTCTCCATGTTATGATCGAAAACATACCCACTACTCGGGTATCTCTAAATTATCCCTCTTCGAATATTTTTCATTTATGATATTAATTAATTAAATGAAGAAACACAAAATATACACATGCATTCCTCAAGATTCATGTTAACTATAAAACTAAAATATTAACATGTTATGAATGAAAATAACCAACAAACAATATTAGTACAAACTCATATCTCATAGATAATAATATTACACAACGAAGATAAATATACAATAGAGAAAACCATGATAGAGAGAGAACATATCTTTATTAAATCAATCACCAATTGGTTGCATACCAAGGATGTTCCATTGAACCATAGATGTTGATGTTCCAAGTCTGAACAATAGGTCACCCTTGATTTAGGTCTATGAATCTAGATTGATGGTTCCAAGGTGTCACTTAACTTCCCAAACAAATCAACATTCAATCTCTTGCATGTTTCTCAGGACATAGCAGTTCGCGTTACCACAAATATCTTCTTTCTAGCATGCACAACCCAAGAGAATGGAACCCCTTCTCTGCCACACAATCCCTCAAAAAATCCAACTCCTTCTAGTGATCCAATGCATCTGGTCAAGAATATGCATGTTGGGACTCTCAGGATTCACAACTGTGAACAAAACTTAATACTTTCCAATGCATCTTAGGCATGCATGCATTAATTCATGGCTAGAATACAACATCAATTACTACAATGAACAAAAATGGCTTCATCCTCAACAATCTTCTCCCATGTCCCAATATAAGAACAAGAATGAATGAGGAATGATGGATGGACACCAATGAATGAAAGTGTGAAAGACAGAATGGATAAGAACCCCCAAACAAACCACAAGATGGCTATATATATTTACCTGAGCAATCAAGAACCACATGGCCTTCCTCCAAGAAGCTCATGTAACGACCTCTCTCTCCATTAAAAGAATTGTGGGTAGATAAAAGTAGAATAAAATGACTTATCCCTTTAAGGCCCCTCTCTCATGGAATCATATCCCCCTATAAATCTTGTCCTTGTTCATATCAAAAATACCGATGTATTTTTATTATTAATGATGATTAAAACATTACATTTCCTAGGCACTCTGACCTCTTTCAATTGTTTAGGTTCTATATCCTTTCGTCAAAAAACCAAAATACACTATTTAATATGGGGACTCAAAACTGGGGTATTACAAATCTTTGACACTAACACATGTCACTTGGTTCATTTGACCAAGATTAAATACTTTGGTACAATGCACTTGAATATATTACTTCTTTTGAGGAATTGGATTTTGGAGCTGAAGGCATGTTAGAAACCATTAACCATGAATGTTTTTTTAGCGGCATTAAGGATGAAATATGAGCTCATTTCCTAATGGATATCACCCCAACCTCACTTCCCACTACTCACCATACCAAGGAAGAACAATAGGTATTCTATGTTAAATTTAGAGATGCTATTAAGGTCTTTTCAATTTACTAAACAATAATAAAATAAGCAGGATCATTGAAACATACACATTCACAAGGTACACAAGATTTATCCTAGGAAACCCTCATGCAGGAGAAAACCTGGTAAAAAATTCCTTAATATAGATTTCCAATACAATGCCAAGATAAAATACCAAACACAAGAGAATATCGAACACTGAGCAATGCACCTCTCTCTTCCTTCATCCGGAAATTGCAGCTTCCTTCAAACTTGCGCACTAGATGAGTGACTTGAGTGAGTGTGAGAATGAGGCATCATCGTATCTTATTTATACTATCTAATAGGTGCTAGGGTTGTGTCTCTTCACCGAGTTGGGATGACTTCTTCAATTAGTGGAAAAACCCACTTTAATTATCCCTAGGGACCAACATCTCAATTAGCATCATTTGATTAGGGTTTGACCAATCCACAAAAGTGGATTTTGTCATAAATAAGTCCCAACATGATAAATCCACAAAAGGCGATTGATCTATATAATAATAACTCAATAATAAGTAGAATATTCTTCACAGTTACTATATTTCAACACTCCCCCTTAACAAGAAAGGTATTATAAAACATGATCAGGAGAGAGAGAGGGAAGCAACATCATCATCATATGGAACACTGACTGGCACATCTATAAATCATCGGAAGTTTTTCTCATCATTAATAACATCATCGTTCACAGCATGGAGATGGAATAGTATCATCATCATCATTCATAACATGGAGCTGGAATAATATCATCATCATCATTCACAACATGGATTTGGAATAGTATCATCATCATCATTCATAGCATGGAGCTAGAATGACATCATCATCATTATTCTCTCCATCAAAATCAATTAGTATAACACTAATACAACATCATCAATCAGTACAAGACTAATACATCATCATCAACATATTCAGCATGAAGTTGAAGGATCATCATCAATAACATGAAGCTAGAATAATCATATCTCCAACATGAGGCTCGTACACTAACATCAAAAAAATGAGGTTGGTACAACAACATCAACAACATGAGGTTGGGATAACAAAATCATCAACATGGGGATGAGATAACAACATCATCAACACAAGGTTCATATGACAACATCATCAGCATCATCAATATGAGGTCGAGATAACAACATCATCAACATGAGGTTGAGATGAAAACATCGTCAGCATGAGGCTGAGATAACAACAACATCAACAACACGAGGCTTGGAGAAATAAAATCATCACAACACGAGGCTAGAGAAACAACATCATCATAGCACGAGGCTGGAGCAACAACATCATCACAACATGAGGTTGGATCAATAACATCATCACAAAACAAGGCTGGAACAACAAAATCATCACATATAGAAACAATAGGAGGAAAGTGTAACAAAACATTTTATGGTACTCTGAAAGTCCCTAGGGATATTCCCAAGAATCATAAGATTCCCTAGGATATAAAATCCTAGAAAAGCTACCACATAGTACACTGACAGATCGTCCTTACCGGACCTTCAGGATCTGCCCAAGAATCATAAGATTCCCTAGGATTATAAAAGTCCTAACGAAGATACCACTATTGACCATAGCTGGCATATAGATGCATAGGTACTTTGACAGACCATCCTTACCGAACCATTGGGACATGTTGAGGGATGATTAGTCCCCTAGTATATAAAATCCTAACTAAACTACCCATTGTTGGTCATGATACAATAGTATCATCAAAATCACTCCCCCTTTTGACGAAGTTCCATTCAGACTATACCAAGATTTTCTTGAAAGTATTCAAACTTTACATGATTATAGAGGCTTGGTCAACACATCCGCAACCTACTCATCTCTGCCAACATATTGGAGCTTTACAACTCACTTCTGTACCATGTCATGAATGTAGTGATATCGTATCTCTATGTTCTTCATCTTATCATGGAACACTGGGTTATTTGTTATCTTTATACAACTCTGGTTATCACATATAATCACGGTGGATTCCATCTCCAGATCGAAAATACATGTCAACAACTTCTGAATCCATATGGAATCACAATTGGCGGAACATGATGCAATGTATTCTGCTTCTGTCGTGCTAAGAGAAATGATGGATTGCTTCCTTCTCTACCATGAATTCATGGTTGAACTCAGGCTGAGACAACATCCTGAAGTGATCTTTCTATCAGAAACACTTCCAGCCCAATCTGAATCAGTATAACCAACCAGTTCAAAGTCATGGTCTGCATTATAACAGAGACCAAAGTCCAACTTACCCTTAAGGTATCTCATCACATGTTTTGCAGAAACAAGGTGAACACATATGGGCTCTACCAGGTACTGACTCAAGGCATTCATAGAAAAAAATATATTTGGCCTGGTATTCATGAGATACCAACAATCTACTGATCTGTTTGTACAACGTAGGATCAACTAATTCTAACGAAGTATCAAACAAGAGCTTCAAATTTGTTTCCATGGGTGTGTTCACATATTTACATTCCAACATATCAAACTTCTCCAGTATTTCAATTGCATACTTCCCTTGGTTAAGGAAGATATTCTCTAGGCTCTGCCAAACCTCAAGACCTAAGAAATAATACATTAGGTCTTTCATATCAAACTCTGTAGTGATTTTCTTCTTGCAATCTGTGATGATATTTTCTTCACCTGTCAAGAATAAATATTCCACTTAGAGCAGCAATATAACTGGTCCATCATCCACACTCTTGAAGTAAATATTGGGATCAAATTTACTATTTGTAAAGCCCAATATCATCACAAAACTATCAATCCTACCATACCAAGATCTTGGATCTTGCTTCATGAGTCTTCTTTTCTTGTACTTCGAAACCACATTTTTACATTACATTGTACCATCCTGGTACACTTTCTTCAACTCCAACTTAATATGCACAATCGTGTGCTAGATCTATGTGATTTCTTCAAAGAAATATCTGTCTCACTCCCTGATAGGATGTCCTTTACTCTCTCTAGAACTGTTCCTTTGGAATTGGGACTTTGCACCTACAAGTTCTTTGAAGCTAAGAATGGTTGCTCCATTCTCACTCTGACTACTGGAATCTGAGAGTAATTCCTCTACTCCATCATGACAAAAAATTCATCTTTATATCTCTTCTTCTTTCATGGACGAAACTTTATATTCCATTGTATTCATGTCTTCATGACCGAACTAATGTACTACATCAAATGGCACTGTATATAACTCAATCTCAAATATAGGGATTGCTCCCCCAAAATCTCATACTGTCATGGTAATTTTGGTTGTCTTCATGAATACTAGAACTATTTCTTCAATTACTGGAGTAAGTGTCTCGTCATAGTATTCTCCCTATTTCTAGGAGAATTCTCTGGACAAACATCAAGCTTTGGACCTCTAAAAAATGATTGATTTGTTAGATCAATCCTGGAATTCAATACTGACTTCCCTTCTAGTCTCATGAAAAAATACATCTACGGTCTTTCTGACTGGACTCCTTCTCTAACACTAAAATAAGGGAATATTCCCAATATATTTGTGTCTCCTAGAGGTCTTTGAACCTATGATGTAGTCTTCTTAATTTATGGCATCTATCTCCCAGTCCTGGAAGATGTCTCTTCATCTAATCCTTTATGAGATCAGGGTTAATCTTGATTTCTTCTAAGACTACAAGGACTTCATCGTCTCTTAGAGGATATTCTTGGTGTTGAATACCAAATCTAAATATGAAAATCTAAGTAATACTTCAAATGAATTATGCTTCTTGTCAAGGTGGATTCATTATCCTTTGAACAAGTCTACTGTGAGTTCTTGTTCTAATCTTCGGTCATCTTTGGAGCTTTCTACTCCTTACATTCCATCTCCATATGAGATGCTTTGTATCTCAAAACTAGTTTCTTATTCATCTTCTAAATGTATATGATCACGTATACGAATTGGATAGTTTTCTCTATGTCTCATTTAGTATTATGCCTCTTGCAACCGTCACTATATCTACATCAGGGTTATCACCTGTGAATCGAAACAAGGTCAACAAAACAACAAGCAAGAATATTACTCTTTTGATAATAATAATAAATAAATAGCATGAATAATCGTCACAGTAGCTCCTTTAGAGCTATCACTTGTGACCTTCCTGAAACAATGATCAAAAGTAAGAAATACAATATGAAATGAGATCAACACTCTTCTAATGTTGTGATCAAACATTCTTCCATGGTAACCTAGAACCAACACAAGAGGTTCCTCCTAGAGTAGATGTTAGTTGTATATGTTAAATGATTACAATGAGAGTTTATCTCAATATTCTCACATGCTACCAAGTATAATACTTTTCAGAGACTACTACCTCAACTATAGTGTTTACCTTTAATGACATAGTTATTAAACTTGTCATGTGTAACTTTGAATTTTATCAATTTAATCAACCAAACCTCCAAACTGAAGTCTTGTCCTCAAGAATGGGTGTGTTTATTTTATTCCAAGTGTCCTTCACTGAATATGACAAGTGATTTATTCAACCTGTTCTCAGTACTAAGACAATATGTTATCTTGACAGAAATCTAAGTTAGAGAATAAACTGAGAACTCTAATCTCAATATACTACCTTGACTTTAATTTTTGAACAAGGATTAGTATGACAATCATAACTTCAACATAAAACCTGGATGTTCATAAGGTCAAAGTAATTTCATAACAAATAGATTCATATAAAAATGATCAAACATGGTGTGTGTTATTCCTATGAATGTGTTGGATCTAAGATCCTTTTGGATTTATGACAAATGATCCCTTCTCATACAAGTATAATTTAAAATAAGACCTTTTAAACATATGTAAGTACATACCTATCATATTATCTTGCTAGTTTAATGTGCACTAAGACAATAATACAACAATCCCAACACTTCAAAATTTTTTTCACTACAACTGGTATTGTAGTTGGTGCTGCAACTACAACTGGTGTTATAATTCGCATGAAGGAACTGACACTACAACTGATACTACTACTATAGTTGCAACTACATTAGGTTATTCAACTATAATTGTAAATAGTACTGCAAGAACAACTGGTACTTCAACTGCAACTATTACTGCAACTGCAACTGGTACTGCAACTGCAACTGATACTGCATCTGCAACTTAGGGTTTTATGAGGAAACCCTATTTTTTCAAAATTCAACTTTTGGAATTCTGATCCAAGGAATAGATGTATTAGCATGAGGAAAGTAGGATGGTGCAGTATGATTTCAGAAAATCCAAGTTTTACCCCTTGATATTGGGTCTGCGCCAATCTGGAATGATACCTTTGGTATTGGTTTTGGTTTCCTGGTTTTTTGGTACGATTCAAAACTAGGGTTTCAATTTCCCCAGACGGTGGCCACTGAAAAAGGTGCACTGAAGCTGCCAATGAGTTCACTAGGCTAGCGCACACTTCCCTAGATGTATTTTAGTCAGAAATTCCCTTCCAACAAAAATCCCTAATTTTCTTGTACGACAACAATGATGTTTTTGGTTACCCAATGAAAGGTGTTCTATTCAGTCTAGCTCAGATACAACGTTAAATTTAGAGATTCTATTAAGTTATTTTCAATTTAATAGACAATAATAGCATAATTAGGATCACTGAAAGATACAAAATCACAAGGTACACACCATTTATCCTAGGAAACCCTCATGGGGGAGAAAACCCAATAAAAACTTCCTTAATATAGATTTCCAATACAATGCCAAGATAAAATACCAAACACAAGACAATATCCAACACTGAGCAATGCGCCTCTCTCTTCCTTCTTCCATAAACTCCAAATTCCTTCAAACTTGCACACTAGATGAGTGACTTGAGTGAGTGTGAGAATGATGCATCATCCTCTCTTATTTATACTAGCTGATAGGCACAAGGGTTGTGTCTCTTCACCAAGCTGGGCCGACTTCTTCAGTTAGTGGAAAAAACCATTTTATTTATCCCTAAGGGATGAATTATCAATTAGAATCATTTGATTAGGGTTTGACCAATCCAAAAAATGGAATTTGGTCATACATAAGTCCCAACATGATCAATCCACAAAATTCGATAGATCTATATAGTAATAACTCAATAATAAGTAGAAATTTCTTTACAATTACAATATTTCAATAGTCTCTTACCAAATATGAAAGCCCTCTTTTATTCCCTACTTAAGTATCACAAATCCCTCATATTATTCCCCTCCTCTTAAGATATGGAAATAGACCAAGGTAGAAATGGTTGAATGCCAACTTAAGGGTGATTTCTACAACTATGATGAAAAATATTTTCTAGGGAACAACTATTAGGATTAAACTATTTTTATGTAAATTTTTATGGATGTTTCTAAATATGATGGATATGTTTCCCCTTCCAAATAACTACCCCAAGCCGATGATCCTAACCCAACCTCTCATCCACCAAAAATTGAACCTCTTATCTCTATGATTTCTCTCACTAGTGTTTATGCTCCACAAACCCTTAAGTTAATCAGGTATATCAAGAATAAAAAATTCATTATCATCATTGATAGTGGAAGAACCCATAATTTTATTCATCATTGCATTTATCAAAAGACCCTTTGATATATCTGTGTAGTTAATAATTTTCAAATCATGATTTCTAATGGTGGTTCCATGAAATGTGGGGGTTGTGGTGAAAATGTGTACCTGCAAATTGGTTGAATGTTTTCTATGACATGGGTAGTTGAAACATTGTTATGTATGTTGAGTGGTTAGACATATTATGTCCCATCACCATGGAATTCAGGGAATTAACCATATATTTCCAAAAATATGTATAGTAGTATCATTTCTAAGGCATCACCACAAGTTCTTCTAATATTATTTGTTCACACTGAATGGAGAAACTCCTGAAAAAAGTTCATTATGGCATTATTTCCCAATTTCATGGCATCCAATATCTCCTCTCCAAAAAATAATTTGTTTTTGAAACTCCCTCATGGATTTCACCTTCCTATTGCACCCATTATCATTCCATCCCACTTGTCCCTCATAGTCTTTCTCCCAATGTTCACCCTCATCATCACCCCTTTTCCCAAAAAAATTAAAATAAGAAAAGTGTTCAAGAATTTTGAGTGGTTGGTGTCATCCATCCTATTACCAACCCTTATTCATATACCATCATCATGGTACTCAAGAAATAAGGTACGTGGAGCATGTGACCTAATTTTTGAGCCCTTAGAAAAATTACTGCCAAATATAAATTTCCCATTCCTATCCTTTATGACCTTTTGGATGAATTGAGTGGCGCTCCATTTTTTACCAAACTTGATCTACATTCTGGATACCGCCATATACGTATACAAAAGAGGCCAATATTCCCAAAATTTCCTCTTGAACTCATGAAATACATTGATATTTCTTGGTCATCCCCTTTTGCCTATGTAATGCAACCTCCACTTTCCAAATCCTCATGAATATTGTCTTCTTCCCTTTCCTCCATCAGTGTGTACTAGTCTTCTTTAATGATATCCTAATTTATATTAAAACTTGGCAAACCCATACAGTTCATGTGGATCAAGCATTATATTTATTGTCTCAGTACAACATCTTTCTCAACAAGTATAAATGTTCTTTTTATTGTTTGAAGTATATTACCTGGGCCATATTGTTGGAAAGGATGGTGTATGTGTGGATCCTAAAAAATATAAGCTATGTAGGATTTGCCCCATCCTAAATTTTTTGAAAGTTTGAGAGGTTTCCTAGGTTTAACTATATATTATTGCATGTTTGTTCAAAAATATGGACAAATTTCATCTCCCTTCACCACTCTCCTTAAAAAGAATGATTTCAGTTGAATTCCAACCATTGATCAATCCTTCCAAGCCTTGAAAGAGGCTATGTGTAAAAATATTTTTTTGCCACTTCCTAACTTTAGAAAGACCTTTTTTCTATAATGTGATTATTCTATGAAAGGCATTGGGTATATTCAAATGAAATATGGAAATACCTTGGCTTTCAATAGAAAATAACTCTCTAAGAGGAACTTGGGAAAATCCACCTATGAAAAGGAAATATTGGATATTATGCATGCCATGGATCTCTAACATCCTTAAATGTCGAGGAAATGTTTCCAAATTAAAATTGATCATTATAGCCTCAAATAATTTTTGGAAGAAACAATCTCATCCCCTAAGCAACATGAATAGTTGACCAAAATGTTCATTTATGATTATGACATCATTCTCTTTCAAGGAAATATGAGGAAGACAGGTCCCTCCTTTCCATCTCCTTCATTGTAGCAGACTGGTTAAAAGAAGTTCACCATGACGGGTTCCAAGGTCCTGAAATTTCTCACTTAATCCAACAATTGCAACAA
The DNA here is from genome assembly GCA_009831015.1 of Picea engelmannii. NCBI lineage: Eukaryota > Viridiplantae > Streptophyta > Pinopsida > Pinales > Pinaceae > Picea > Picea engelmannii. The sequence continues at coordinate 631,073 of ML776893.1, read as the reverse complement.
GATCCTAAGGAATCTCTTGGATACTCTTGGTATAACGGGGATATTCATTATAAAAGTAACTTGTATTTAAGAAAATAGTCTCACCTTAAATTGAGCGTGCTCTCTAAACTTCATGCTACACTAGTAGCATGGAATTTAGGTTTTTATAAAACATATGAATGGATCAAATGTTCTTTATTGGGAAGGAATGAAAAATGACATCCCCACTTTTGTGGCAGAATGTGATACTTGTAAAAGAAGTAAGGGATAAATAATCAAAATTCTAGGCACACTCCAACCTCTCTCTATTCCACTTAAAATATGGATGGATATCTCTATGGAATTCATTGTCAGATTACACAAATCTATCAATAAATCCTCCATCATGGTTATAGTCTATCTCTTTTCAAAATATGCTCATTTATTTTCCCTTCAACACCCTTTCAAAACATCCATCGTGGCTCAAATGTTCATGGAAAATTTCTTCAAAATTCATGGAATTCCTCGCTATATTGTCTCCAACTATGATCCAAATTTCACCAACAAATTTTGGAAAGACATTTTCAAGATCCAGGGAACCCAGTTGCATTTCATCATGGTCTATGATCCCCAAAAAAACGGTCAAACTGAATTTGTCAACAAGTTCTTGGAAATATAATTGAGGTGATTTGCATTAGAAATACAAACTCAACGGGATCAATGGTTACCAACTATTGAATCGTGGTACAAACCATATTACCATGTTTCCACCCCAATTAATCTCTTTGAGGAATTCTATGGTCAAAAGACACCTTTTGTATTCTCCTACCTTCCCTGTGTCTCCAAGTTCCAAGAAGTTGATAACACCCTTAAAGTCTGAGCTACCATTCTACGTACCTTCAAAAATAATTTGATCATGGATTAGAATTTCATGAAGAAATAAGTTGATAAAGGTCGTTCAAAACACCAATTTTCCTAAGGGGACTAGGTGTTTCTTCGTTTGCAACATTATAAGAAAATTTTCATCAAAGAAGATCATTGTCAGAAACATGCTCCCATGTTTTATTTCCTTTATTAAATTCTCAAGCCTGTGGGGCATATTGTGTGCAAGTTATCTCTCCCTAGTCACTCTAAGATACATCATGTTTTTCATGTTTCCTTCTTAAAGATAATTATTGCAACCAAGTTCCAGAGTCACACTAGTATCCTTGAATTGGATGAATAAGGCTCCATTTGGTAGTATCCCCAAGCAGTCTTGTACCACTGGGAGCATTGTCTCTGTTAGTGCACAATCAATGAATTTTCAGTTCAATGGATGGATACACAACTAAAGGATGCCACATGGGAGATGACTATCATTTTCAATAATTTCCCCATCTCAAGCCTTAAGGACAAAGTTGTTTTTCAAGAGGCAGGGAATGTTAGCATCTTAACCTCCGTAACCTTTCAAGTAGATAGAATAATATGTTTTTATATATAATAAAGGACGACATTAGTAAATAGTGAGTATTTGATAATGTAAACACATATAATGTAAGAATACTTACTATAAGTTTCCTCTTATATAAAGATATTCCTCTATAATTTTCTCCAGAAGATAGAAATAGTATAAATAGGAATAGAAAGTATGTGAAAGTGTTTTTCTTGAGAATCATTTTGCACTTGAGATCTACTCTGCTAAAGGTATTCCCCTTGAATAGGAAAGTGATCTTGGCTAAATAGATAATAAAGGTATCATTTTTTTGATCAATTGTGTCATTATGGTCCCTCTCTTTCTCTTTTTGCTAACTGTTGTGATAAAAAGGACATTTTTTCTCTACAATTTATCTTATGGTACCTTACAATATCATTGTAAATAGAACTATTACATCCTCTCTCTACAATCATGTCGATGTTTTGGTAGATGCGGGAGGTATTTTCCTCTGATACATATTTTATTAGAGAAGAAGAAGATTCCAAGAAGTCAAAGGATGACCATTGAATATTTAAAGAACACCCTGGAAAAGAAAAAAGTGAAATATAAGACCACATAAGAGAATTTGGCTCACATGAAATAATAATAAAGTGGAAATATAATTTCCAGGAAGAGAAGTCAATGAACATAAATAATAAATTAAAATTGAATACCTATAATAAGAATTTGGCCCCAGACAGATGCCCACATTAGTATAAATACAAGTCTGGATCAATTCATTTGTACAATGAGACAATTCCCCTTATGTAGTGTGCATTAGGAAGTTACAACTATATTTTCAATAGTTTTGCTATTTCTTGTTTATCTTTCTCTTAGAGAGTGCGCCCGACTTGGGAAGGATATACTTGGTGGCTATTGGTGGTTTCTCTTGTTCTCTAACTCTATAAGAGTTGCACTAATATTGTGTGGTGTTTCCTAGTTGTTTTGTGCCAATTACAGTTGCAACTGCAGTGCCAGTTGTAGCTACAGTTGCAATTACAATTGTAGTTGCAGTTACTAGTTTCTTGTTGTGCCAGTTTTGTGGTGCGTTATCTTTATCCAGTGATGCACCTATATTGTGAAAGTTACATGGTGCGTTATATTTCTCCAGTGATGTGCCTATATTTTTCCAATTTTGCGGCTCTACTTATTTGTCTACCCTCACTAGGGTTAGATAAGAATAAGAGATGAGGATTTTTTAACCGGATTTACTCATTTTTAGTTTTCTCTTGCGATTAGAGCTTGTTCATGGTTGTACTAGAAATATTCTCTCTAAGAAAAGTTGGTTGGGATTTCCCCCCGAGTTTGGGGTTTTCCCAGTATAAATGTTTGTGTTTTCTTGTGCTTGTTTATTTGCTACTTATATATTTTAGTATATTCTTATTGAATGTTAAAAAAAGATGAAAAAGCTATGGTAAATATAATGCTAACAAAAATAATGAAAATACAACATGGGATCGGAGAAGGTTTCCTTCAGAATTGTCTAAGCACTGAAAGGAAGATCATGAGATTTGTCGTTGTAGTTTGTTGCTTCAGTTTTCCATTGTATAGACTTAAACTTGTCAAGCTCGTTCAACACTTATTATAAATTTCTTGGAAAAAAATAAATCATAGATCATATCACCTTTCCCTAGTGACAGTATATCCAAAGAGATCTTAGATCTAGTGGACTGAAAGGAAGCCCAAGAGTTAGAGGTGGTAGTGACAATGTATCCTAATTTATATGACAACTCAAATGGGACAACAACAAATAGAATTCATGTTTGCATATCAGGTTTGATATTTTATATTGTTGCAGCTTAAGTAAGTGTTGTAACTAAAATGACAGTCTTTAGAGTTTTATTACTGTTTATATCAAATGTTTAGTAACTCTTGAATATTGTTGATATGATGATCATTAAGTAAATTTTAATTTTCCAATATTAATGTTGCAATTGTTTACAAGATAAATTTATCTCCTCTAGGAGATGTTTTTGGTTGTTGACCTTGTTCTAAGGAGGTTATCTTGTAAATTCCATGGAGGTTACAATGAAGATGTTTTTGTTCTTGTTTCTTGTTTCAAGTAGGTTACCATGGAGGAATGATTAGTCACAAGACTCGAAGAGTGTTCAAGAGTGTTTTTATTACTTCTTGTTCTTGTATTTTGTTTTACCTCTTGTTCTAGGAAGGTTACAGTTGATAGATCTGAGAAGGAGATACTCTAATGATTGTTCTTGTTCTTGTTTTTATTATTTTTCTTATCATAACAATGTTGTTCTTGTATGCTATTTCCCCTTGTTGTTTCTCTTGTTTCGAGCAGGTCACAAGTGATAGCTTGAAGAGGGAGATATAATGATGGCTACATGAGGAAATGTATTAGATGGTCTCTAGTTTGATACATCAAACAAACTGTCGAGACAATAAGTTGTATACATGAAAATATACATCCATGTACCGAAAAAGAAGAGGATGAACTCATAACCTTTTGGAAAGAAGGGCACTTTTGTAGGATACAAAGTATACCATATGGAGATTTTTATGATGTGCAGAAGGCTATGAACATGACCATATATATTCCTCTAGTTCAATTGATCACTTTTCAGATCACCAGGAAGAGTCACTAGAGTCAGAAGGGCCTACCCAGAAACATTGCAGTGCCCAGGAAGAGACCAACATGATCTCATGATACTTTGCAGGATGCAAAGGGTATTCATATATATGGAATTAATGAGTCATATCATGAGGAGGAGAATATGGCTCCATCAGTGGTGAGGTAGGTGGCCCTCAGTATCCAGTAGGGAGGAGAATCCTCCTAATACATCCCATAGGAGATCATATTTCAGAGGAGGTCGGAAGATACATAGGGAGAAGATGGATCCGAAGATTATATACACTCAGAGGGAGTCAAACTTCAGAGGGACCATGCAGGCTCCAAGCAAGCATGATATCAGAGAAATCCATTTGATTTAAAGGAAGACTAGATCATTTAGAGGAGGTTCCCCCTCATATTCAGCTGGGAGAGAGAGACATCTTCAAGGACTGATAGATAGGTACCATGAGTTTAGGAGGCTAGGTCGAAGCTTCAGAAACTTTGAGGATATATGAGACCTCCTGGGAGAATTCTCTTGTTTCAATATAATTTTCTATAGTGAGAGAGGTGGAAGTCAATTATAATAACTATGATAGGGATTTTTCCTCAATTCCATAGAGAGCAAGAGACCACACAAGTTTTGCAGCTATGTGGCACTAATGAGGAAGATCATTGATTCAAAACCTTCCACTTATGAGGAAGCTGCAAAGTAGCAAGTATGGAAGGATGCCATGATGGAATATTACAGTCCATTATCAATTATGATGTGTGGGAAGTGGTTCTGAGACCAGAAGGGAAGTCAATAGTGACTTCGATGTGGATCTATAAGATCAAGCATGTTGCAAACAAAAACTTAGAGAAGTACAAATTGATATATGGTGCTAGAGGATTCTCCTAGTAAGAGGGAGAATATTATGATGAGACTGTTTCTCTAGTATCCAAAACAAGTGTACATAGAGAAGCCACAAAATACATGAGAAGGAGTCTCATGTATTAAAAATGAAGAAAGTTTTGTACAGGCTTAAGAAAGCACCCAAGGCATGGTATTCCAGAATAGATATTTATTTGATGAGCTTGGGAATGGTTTCCCCTTTGATATTGGATGACCTGTTTCTTATAGGGGATGAGAATCTCACATATGGGTGCAAGAGGGAACTCACTTCAAAGTTCAAAATGAAGGATTTGTATTTTATGGGATTAGAGGTGTGGCAAAGATGATATGTTCCTTAGCTAAGGAAAATATATAGTTGAGATCCTACAAAGATTTGGGATGATGGAATGCAAGTCCATTTCCACACACATGCTGACAAATATAAATCTCTTGAGTGATTCATCTTCATATTTGGTTGATCCAACGATGTATAGACAGTTGATTATATCATTGATGTATCTTGTTAACACTATATCGAATATCTACTTTACAATGAGCACTTTGAGTCAGTACATGGTTGAGCCTAGACACGTACATTCCATAGAAACAAGTCATGTGTTGAGGTACCTACATGGTACAATTGGATATGGATTGAGGTATATCTCATATGGAGAAGTGAATTTGTAGGGTTATATCAACTATGACTTGACAAAGAGTGCAGTGGACTGGAAAAGAACATCAGGATGTTGCCTCAAATTGTGATGAGGCATCATCTCATGGTTGACCAAGAAGAAAACGTTAGTGGCACTCAGTACAATAGGGGAAAAGTATATTGCGGCCAATGTGGAAATTTTTGAAGCAGTGTGGCTTTAGAAGTTGCTTGCAGGGTTATTTGAACTAGAGTTGGATCCAAATTTGATACATTGTGACAATCAAAGTTGCGTGAAGCTTTCAAAGAATCATGTCCTTCATGAAAATTCGAAGAATATAAATATCAAATACCATTACATATGAGACATGGTGCATAGAGGAGTTGTTGAGCTTCGGTACATATCCACTAATGAGAAGATAATGAACATTCTCACCAAGCCTCTGTCTAGAGTGAAGTATAACTACTTCAGAGACAAGCTTGGCATGATGCAGAATGTACACCGTCATTGAGAGGTAGTGATCCGGATTTATGTAGGAACACAATGAAATACAGAAATACACATAAATGTAGAGATGCAGCGGAAATAAGACTTCATTTCTTTAATAGCAAATGACTGAAATATGCTTACAGACAGAATGTAAATAAACTAGCTAAGGCGCTGGTAGCTTATCTTTGAGAAGAGATGTGGTTGCTACTCACATCCGTGAGAAGATGGTTACAATGAGGCTCGGAAGGCCTTTTTACAATAGATGGGAATGCCAAAAGTCCTAGACATCCAAAAACCTAACCCTAGGAGATGAAGCGCCAAAAGTCATGTGGGCCCCGTTTGGGTAAGTTGGTGCATCAACTTCCCGGGGTCGTAACTTTTGCATACGATCTCCGTTTTAAGCGTATGATAGCTCGTTGGAAAGATCTATTCGAGGACTACAACATTTTTGAAAAATTTCCATGATGGAATTTTGCAACCGCAACATACCCCAAAAAATGTCGTTTAGGGCCTCAAAACGGCTCCAGAGGTTCAGGACCCGAAAAACTGCTAAAAATAGTAAATTGCCAAAATGGCCAGAAAACTGTTTTGAGCCAGTCGGAAAAGGTGGGTGGCCACCGATATCCACCTGGATCAATCCTCCCTCCTTAGGAAGCAATGGTCCCCATTGCG
>ML776893.1:605872-620049 GCA_009831015.1 Picea engelmannii | reverse complement strand
GTCGTCGGGGTTTGCGAGGCTGATCTCGCAAAGGTTCAACCAGATCGAGTCCCAACTCCTTATACCCTGATCTCGTTGGGGACATGCAAAGAAGGATCGAGAATGAGCAGACCGCTCTGATACCACTGATCCAGATTTATGTATGAACACAATGAAATATAGAAATACACATAAACGTAGAGATGCAGCAAAAATAAGACTTCATTTCTTTAATAGCAAATGACTGAAATATGCTTACAGACAGAATGTAAATAAACTAGCTAAGGCGTTGGTAGCTTATCTCTGAGAAGAGATGTGGCTGCTACTCGTATCCATGAGAAGATGGTTACAATGAGGCTCAGAAGGACTTTTTACAATAGATGGGAATGCCAAAAGTCCTAGACATCCAAAAACCTAACCCTAGGAGATGAAGCGCCAAAAGTCATGTGGGCTCCGTTTGGGTAAGTTGGTGCATCAACTTCCCGGGGTCGTAACTTTTGCATACGATCTCCGTTTTAGGCGTATGATAGCTCGTTGGAAAGATCTATCCGAGTACTACAAAAATTTTGACAAATCTCCATGATGAAATTTTGCAACCGCAACATACCCCAAAAAATGTCGTTTAGGGCCTCAAAACGGCTCCAGAAGTTCAGGACCCGAAAAACTGCTAAAAATAGTAAATTGCCAAAATGGTCAGAAAAATGTTTTGAGCCAGTCGGAAAAGGTGGGTGGCCACCGATATCCACTTGGATCAGGTAGGTTTGGTGTTTCTCCTCCAACCGACTAACCCCTTTAGACAAGGGTTTCCTAGATCGATCATGTGAGGTTATTGAGTAATTAATGCATGATCAGGTACAAATCTTTCCTATGCCATGTGATGTGGCTAGGTGTGAATAATATTTGTATCAAGTCTTTCCTACGCCACAAGAGGTCAATATGTTTGAATAAGGCTTGCAACATATCCTTTCCTACACCATGTGAGGTGGATATGTGCGAATGGGGATATGGTTGTAGTATTTCCTATTCCATGCGAGGTGGATAGGTGTGAATACGACTAATGGTAGAGGAGAAACATCACAACCCGGTACATTTCTTGCCTATGTCATGAGAGGTGGCTAGGTGTGAATAAGTCATGTGGCAAGTATTTCATATTCCATGTGATGTGGATATGTGCAAATAATACTTGGAGCATGGTCTTGGAGCATGACATAACATTTCCTATCCATGCCAGGTGGCTAGGTGCAAATGAGGCTATGGAGGCAGTCTTTCCCATACCATGCGAGGTGGATGGGTGTGAATAATATTGATAGAAAAGAAGAAGAACATCACAACATAGTAAAAGGACTATATCAATAGTTGTGTACTACTAGAATGTATGGAGGAAGTTGTGTACTATTGGATAGCATGGTAGTAGTTGTTTTCTACTAGTTGATTACTACGTAGTCTCGAAGACTACTAGACTACTTAGAAGTAGTTTTGTGCTATTGGTTGATTACAACATAGTAATGGAGATTGTGGAGGATTATTTAAGCTATCGATGGCCTAGTGATAGCATGGGAATACCAATTGATTGTAGGGTATTCAGTGAACTACTAGAAGAATACATCGTGGAAAGATACCTCCCTAGATAAGAGGGAGTGTTGATGTTTTAGTAGCTACAGAAGGTATTTTCCTCCTAGAAAACTTTCTTTAGAGAAGAATAATATTCCAAGAAGTCAAAGGAATACCATTGAGTGGTAGAAGAAAACCCCAGAAAATAGTAAATAGAAATAGAATACCACAGAAGAGAAGTCGGCCCACAGGAAATAATAATAAAGTGAAAATATAATTTCTAGAAAGAGAAGCCGACCCACAAAAATAATAAAGTAAATTTGAAGACCCAAATAAGATTTTGTCCCTAGATAAGAACCAAGATTAGTATAAATACAAGTTTGGGTCAGTTAATTTGTACATTCAGATAATTTCCATTTGGTAGTGCACACTAGATAGTTGCAGTTGCATTTGCAAATTATTTCTTGTTTATGGTTCTCTTGGAGAGTGTGTCCTACTTGGGAAGGATATTCTTGGTTTCTCTTGGTGGTTTTTGTTGTGCTCTACCTCTGGAATATTTGTGCTAATATTGTGTGGTGTTGTCCATTTTCTTCATTCCAGTTGTAGTTGCAGTGCCAGTTGCAGCTACCAATTTCCAGTTGTGTTAGTTTTTTGGTGCACTATCTTTCTCCAGGGATGCGTCTATATTTTTCCTGTTCTTTGGGGTGTTATCTGTGTTCAATGATGTGTCTATATTATGCCATTCTATGGTGCTGCTAAGTTGTCTACCTTGACTAGGTTTTTAAAACAAAAAGAGATATGTATTTTTTATCAGGATGTCTTCATTATTGGTTTTCTCTTGTGATTAGAACTTGTTCATGATTGTATTGGAAATATTATCTCTAAGAAACATTGGCTGCATTTTTCTCCCAAATATTTTATCTACTTATAGGTGAATAAATTCACATGGCCTTTATCACTTCCTTGATAGTCCAAATAATCCTCCAACTTTATATGGGATAATGGAAGTATGGATTTATGAAATCTATGGTGAAAAATAAAAATGTTTTGCAAGACCATGAACATAATGCATGAAAGAATAATTAATGAATGAATGCCCATGATTACATAGATCTATTTGTACATCATTTTTCATTCCCAACATTGTCTCTATGTATATGCAGCCGATATGTTCCTATTGGATCAAGATCTCTCATTTCAATATACAATTCCTTATGGGAAGTGTGTCATTGATCAATCAACGCAGGCACATTAGAACTAAGATCAAGATGTGGGGACCTACATATTTTATTCCATTTTTAGGTCATGCACCAACAAATTAGTGACTTGTGGAAAGTGTGTATTGATGGATTCTATCTTAAATTATTTCTCTTTGGTGGTAATAGGAATTGATTTAGTGTGAAAGTTTGACATCCATCTATGGAATATAGGGAAGAAATGTTAGATTTCAAACATTACCCACAATTTATGCTCATATTCTAAATACCTTATGTTATCTTGATATGGCTCTAGTGGAAAATGGCAAGTAGTCGATTTCACATATATAACTATTAAAAAGTTTTAAAATAAAAGTGCTTCACCAACGCTTTGAATGATTCAATGGATAATGTGAAAATGGATATAAAATGTTTCCTCAAAATGCAAAGACTAAACATAAGTAAATGATAGAAGAAAAATATAAGAAATATTAACAACTAATTATTAAAAAAAAAAAAAACAATATTTATATCATCCCAAAAGATACTTAGATCTTAAACCTAGCGATCTAATACTATATGTAATCACTCAAATTTCAAAATAACTATGCATAAATTGAAAATAGAAATTTGCCAACCATTGATTGATAAAAATAAATATTGTTTCATTTATATTGCACGATCAACACAAGGAATGAGTTGTCGGACTATCACCTAAAAGTTGAAGATATCAACCCACTTAAGATCCATATGAAAATAAATGTAGAACCATTACGCTCCAAGATTTGTTCCATTAGACCGTGACTGAACATGGGGATGAATCTCCTCCAAATGAACGTCTCAGTCATAGCAACTGAGAGCGCATCGAACTCAATCAAATTTCTATGCCAACTTATAATCCTTATATATCAATATTTTCGAAGAAAAATATACTCTATTCCTTTTCCACATTTACTAAATAGAATTCTTCATGTACATACATGCAAAAATAATCATGAAAATGTTTCACTTGTCATCTAGTATTAATCATGCAATCTTTAACCTTTTCTTCATTTAGCATTTCTTTTAATTCATTTTTAGTAAAAAAAAATTCTACTTTTATAATTTCGACTTTTATAATTTCTGAGTTGTTTTATTATGATGTTATTATTTGTTTTATTTAATTATTATTGTCTATTTATTATTTTAAGATGATAAATTTATTACTTATATTATTATTTTTATTTAATTATTATTATTTATTAATTATTTTAAGATGATAAATTTATTATTTATAATTTTAATTCCACTCTTAGTCTAGTAATTAATCATGCAATTTTTTTTTAATTTAACATTTTCTTTAATTAATTTTTAGTAATTTATCTTTTTTTACCTTTTTTTTTTATAATTTCTCAATTGTTTTATTATCATATTATTATTTGTTATTATTATTTTTTATTTAATTATTATTATCTATTTATTATTTTAAAATGATAAATTTATTACTTATAACTTTAATTCAAAATATGTCAAAATATGTGGCATAAAAAAATGGTTTCCAAATCAAAACTTCAAAGATAGAAAAGGCCTTCGAAGCTTAATCATAATTTGTTCAAATGAAATTTTCCAAATCACAAAAAAAAAATAAAAACCTCAAAATTTAAGCGTTAAAAGTTTGTTTGTTTTTAATGATATGAAATAATTTGGAGCAAAAATTGTAATTTTTTTAAGTATAATCTAATGATTTAGAAATTTTCATAAAACATGTAGTCATTTTAAATATCTTTTATTAGTCCTTGCCTAAGGCAAGGAGGGACTCTAGCATTTGATACCATGTTCACGTTGACCATCAATTAGTTTGTGGTTTGATTACAAATAATTTTTTTTACAATCCAAACTTGTACATAGGAAAAAAGAAAAATATATTTTTATATTATTTAAATTGATTTTTTCAAACATTCCATTCTAGCTATTCTAGCATTACCACGTTGACCATCAATTAGTTTGCGGTTTGAATGCAAATAAATTTTTTATAGTCCAAAGTTGTACATAAGAAGAAAAAAATATATATATTTTTATATTATTTAAATTGATTTTCTCAAACATTCCATTCTATTGGTTAGACAAATCAAAGTCTTTTTGCCCAACCTTCTTAAATAACCTAAGTTTTCATCTATTATAAGTATTTAAATAAGCTCTCATACAATGCATTTTATGCAATGTTATATAGCCTAAGTTTAGTTTATTTAAATTCTTTATAAGGATGATGACTAGTTTATTTAAGATCTACAACCAAATTTATCTCCTCCAAAGTTTTTTGAAGACCTACAACCACATCTATCACATCTATCTCTTGCAAACTCTAACTAGCTTACCACCGCCATACCCACCGTCTTTGAAAACTCTATATCCTACAAAGTCTTACCAGCTTATGGCAGCCATATCCACCACCTTTGCAAACTCTCAGGGCCTTTGCAAGACTACCAACTAATCGCCACGATATTCACTGTCTTTTCAAACTCTGACCTCTGATCGTATTTGCAAGACAAAGGCATTGTTTAAGTTAGATAATGCCTATATACTTCAAAAACCCAAACCCTACAATCTAGCCCAACATTTTTTCTCTACCATCTCTCTTTGAATGAGATTATTCCAACATTTCATTGGATGCAAAGAACAACTCTGCGATGTTTCCAAACGCTCAAGGAACTACTACGATATTTCCAAAGGCTAGCAATGTTGTTCTCAAAGGCTAGCGAATAGTTGTTCTCGACCCACCATTTAACGAGAAGAAGTAATGGAAATGTATCCAAACCCAACAAACACTCTGCAATTGTTATTGTAGGTGTAACTATAAATTCTATAGGTGTAAGTGTACATTCTATTACAAGGTCATTCAAAAACATATATAGTTTAACTGGAGCATTTTCTGTGAAATCATTTTTGTTTCTTGATTGTCACAAATTGTACTGTGTAAATGCATAATGCCTTGGTGCAATATCGACCTTGGGATCATTGGCGAGAGTAGTGGCCAAGGCCACCCACTAGCTTGGACCGAAAAAAAGACCGTTGACGGATTTGGAAGCCATGGAGGAATCCAAGTCCACCAAGCCCAGATACTAAGCCACTTCCTTGTCCGAAAGTTTCTCATCGCGGAGCACCGACTCGTGCCTTATGTTATCCACTCTCATCACGGAGCATTAGTTCTCTTACGATTAAATGATCCAAAAATTAATTAAACATTAGGTAAGAGGTTTCTAAAGTCTTGTTTTTGGTCCATATAACAGATATGCAAGAAATCAATCAAGCCGAGCATCTAGATAGTCTGGGCGCTAAGAATGAGAGCTACACCAAGAGTCCATAGTGCCCTCCTCTTCAATGTTGTACAAAGATCCCATAAAATCAATATCAAAAACAATATTGTGCACATGCACGATGTGTTGGATAGTAATCATTTCACCGCTTGAATAATGGCGGATCTGTAGTCGTCTTGACCCTTCAAGACTCGAGGATTTAGCACCGATTTACCGATTTGTCTTAAATTGTTCAAATGGTGGCCGCCTTAACCTTTGAATACCACAAGATACTATCGACATCTTTTCTAAGATTGAAGGGGAAATTGATTAAGAAATTTTTGTTACTTATACCTGAAACATATTGTATTTTCTGAGTGGAATATATCATTGATGAAAGCACATTGAATAATAATAATAAAAAATTCCATTCGAGTATGCGCTCGGTGTTCTCTCCACTATATTTTGAGAGAATTTTTCTTGTATCATTTTTTTGTTGGAGTGTGCATTGTTCTCTCCATTGTATTTTGAGAACATTTTCTCATATCATTTTTGTTGGAGCGCGAGGAGTTCCCTACGTTGGATTTTGAGCAGGCGGAGTTCAAAAACTCCAAACCCGAAGTGTTGGGCCCACACGGTGTCCGAAGTGTTGGGCCCACACGGTGTTCGCATTTTGCGATTCAGGAATACTTGTTCCGTTTTTGTGTGGGTGTTTGTAAACGACGAAATCCGAACTGCAATGTGCTTCTGTTTTCTACATTTTGTATTAGAGCTTGCAGTCCATCCTACTATTTCTTAGTTCAGTGCAAATTGTTCCTGTTTGTGCCCAATTTTACCCTCTACATTTCCTGCGTGAATGTTTATTCGATTCCTTTCAAATTTTATATAAATGGTTGCATCTGGTAGTAGTTCTTCTCAAGTTTAGGTTCCTGTCCTGAGCGAGAAGTCATATGACTCTTTATATATTTGAATGAGGAAGATTTTATGTTCTCAGGATTTATGGACCTATGTTATTGATGGTTATTCTGGGCCAACTGATGTAGCAAAATAATTGGCTCTCTCTAATGCTGACCATGTTTTGCTGAAGGAAAACAGAAAAAAGGATAACAAAGCTCTTGGATTAATCCAACAAGGATTAAATGAATCAATTTTTATGAATATTTCTAGTGTTGCATCTTCGAAGAAGGCTTGGGATATCCTTGAAACCTGTTATCAAGGTGTGTCCAAGGTGAAGACAGTCAAGTTGCAGAACTTGAGAAAGGACTTCGAAAATCTGAAGATGAAGGCTAATGAAAGTGTTGATACTTTCATGAAATAGAGAAGAAATATTGACGATGTCTATTTCATGTCTGGTTTAAAATGCAATGTTATTAGTGTTGGACAACTGATGGAGAAAAATTACAGAGTGTTCTTCAAGAACAAGGTATGCACAATCTATGATAAATTACCCAACAAACAATTGATTGAAAAAGTAGAGATGTTCAAGAATATAATGTTTCCACTTTTTATGAAAAATGATTTGAGTGGTTCTTTGAATGCTTATAAAGCTGGAAGTTTAGATGAATCTTGGTAATGGCATTTGATATATGGTCATTTACATTTTGGTGGCTTAGATCTATTACATAAGAAGTAGATGGTAAAGGGGTTTCCCTGTATTCAACAACCTGCAAGCTCTTGTGAGAGATGTATACATGGGAAGCATCACAGAGAGAAATGCATTTCAGGTGTTTCCTAGAGAGCAAAAGCTCCATTGGAAATTGTCCACACGGATTTGTGTGGACCTATGCAAACACCTTCTTTGAATGGTAGTGTTTATTTTATAACTTTTATTGATGATTTCAGTAATAAGACTTGGCTGTATTTGTTGAACCAGAAATCTAAAGCCTTTGAAGTTTTCAAGAGATTTAAGTCTATGGTTGAGAATGAGAGTGGTTGAACCATTAAGATCCCGAGGTCTAATGGAGGAGGTGAGTATAAACTAGATGAATGCATTGAATTTTGTGTTTTTCATGGAATTAAAAGGCAGTTTGCTGCTTGATATACTCCATAGCAGAATGGAGTAGCCGAAAGAAAAAATTAGACCATCATGAATATGGCTCAAAGTATGTTGAAAGAGAATCATCTTTTAAATGAATATTGGGAAGATGCAGTTGTTTGCTCTGTCTTTATCTTGAATAGAAGTCTGACCAAGACCGTGAGGAATCACGTACCTCATAAAGCCTAGGACTGTAAGCCTTGTAATGTTTCTTATTTTAGAAGTTTTGGATGTGTAGCATATGCGGATGTACCTGAAGAAATGAGGCGGAAGTTGGATGACATAAGCAAGAGATGTATTTTTGTTGGATACAGTGAAGAGTCTAGGGCATATAGACTCTACAATCCCATCACCAAGAAGTATGTAATCAACAGAGATGTTCAATTTAAAGAAGAGGAAGTTTGGGATGGAAGTATTGATAAATTTGTTTGAGAGGGAGTTGTGTTACCCCGTGAAGATGATGATGGAGCTGAGCAGGCTGAAGCAAGTGGACAATTGGTTCCACATGCACATATGCTTGCAACGAGAAGTCCTAGAAGGGAAGCACCAGTTTTCAGCCCATCTCAATTTAGAATGCCAATAACCCGTGAGCGTGGTGAGCCATCTGGACATGGTGGACATCAAACAGATTCACAGGTAAGTAGTGAATCAAATCCTACTTTAGCTTTATTGAAAAAAAAAATTAAAGGTGAGAAGACTAGAATCTTAAGAGAATTATATGATCAAAATGAAGAAGTAGATCAGATTTCAAATTTTGCATTAACAACATGTGATCCTGTAAGTTTTAATTAAACTGCTAAAGAGGATGTATGGATAAAAGAAATGGACGAGGAGATTGATTCCATTGAAATAAATAACACTTGGGATCTTCTCAATTTACCTGAAGGTAAGAAGAGCATTGGTGTTAAGTGGGTTTATAAGACTAAGTTGAATGCAAAAGGTGAAGTTGAAAAGTACAAGGCAAGACTTGTAACTCGGGGGTTTAGTCAACAACTCGGTATTGATTACAATGAAACCTTTGCTCCTATAGCAAGAATTGACACAGTGAGGATGGTCTTAGCCATTGCAGCTCAGAATAAATGGATCATGCCTCAAATGGATGTTAAGTCTACATTTTTGAATGGATGTTTGGAAGAAGAGGTTTATGTAAGACAACCTCTGGGTTATGAGATTGATAAGCATAGAGATAAAGTTTACAAGTTAAGGAAAACTTTATATGGATTGAAGAAGGCATCCATAGTTTTGTATAGCAGGATTGATGAGTACTTGATTAGTGTTGGATTTAGTAGAAGTCCAAGTGAACCAACTCTGTATACAAAGGTAAACCACGAAGGTAAAATTTTGATTGTCTGTCTGTATGTTGATGATTTGATTTTTATTGGAGATCTATCTGTAGATGATTTTAAAAATTCCATGAAAATAGAGTTTGAGATGACTGATTTAGGATTGATGAAATATTTTTTTGGAATTGAAGTGGATCTATCTGATGATGACATTTTCATTTGTCAAACTAAATATGCAAATGAAGTATTGAAAAGGTTTAGAATGTTAATTTGTAAACCAACTGCAACACCAATGGCAACTGCTACTAAACTTAGCAAATATGATGAGGGATCATATGTTGATTCAACTCTGTATAAAAACTTGGTTGAAAGACTTATGTATTTAACAACAACGAGACCTGATATTATGTTTGCTGTAAGTTTAATTTCCAGATTCATGGAGACTCTGAAGAGTACTCATTGGCAAGCAGGAAAGAGGATCCTGAGATACATTGTTGGAACAACTGATCTTGGTATCGAATACACATCAAACTTGAACTTTGAGCTGATCGAATATACTGATAGTGATTTTGCAGGTTCCATTGATGATAGGAAGAGCACATATGGTTGTGTGTTCAGTCTTCGATTTAGAGCAGTGGCATGGGAATCAAAGAAACAACCCATAGTGACTTTATCTTCTACTGAGGCAGAGTATGTTACAACAGCAGCAACTGCATGTCAAGTTGTATGGATGAGAAGAATCTTGAATGAATTATTGCATGAGCAGAATGGTGCAACTGAGAGTGTCTGTGATAATAAATCTGCCATTGCATTGTCAAATAATCATGTTTTTTACAAACAAAGTAAGCACATTGATACGAGATATCATTTCATTCGAGAGTTGGTAAATGGTAAAGAAATTTATGTTCAGTTTTGCAGGTCTCAAGAACAATTTGCAGACATATTTGCAAAGCCTTTGGGAAATGAATTGTTTAAAATTCATAGAGATAATTTTGGGTCTGTAAGTTGTAATGCTTTGTTAACAGCGATCTTGTATTGCATATTTTTGGTTGTTTTGTTTTTTGAAATGATTAAGAGGGAGTACGCTGTAATGTTTTGTTAACAACAATCTTGTATTGCATATTTTTTGTTGTTTTGTTTTTTGAAACGATTAAGAGGGAGTATGTTGGATAGTAATCATTTCACCATCATGGCCATCTTGACCCTTAAAGACTAAGGATTTAGCACCGATTTACCGATTTGTCTTAAATTGCTCAAACGATGGCCGCCTTAACCTTTGAAGACCACAAGATACAATCGGCATATTTTCTAAGATCCAAGGAGCAATTGATTAGGAAATTTTTGTTATTTATACCTGAAACGGATTGTATTTTCTGAGTGGAATATATCATTACATTAAATAATAAAAAAAAAAATGCCATTCGGGTATGCGCGCGGTGTTCTCTCCATTGTATTTTGAGAGCATTCTTCTGGTATCATTTTTTTGTTGGAGCGCGCGGTATTCTGTCCATTGTATTTTGAGAACATTTTCTCGTATCATTTTTGTTGGAGCGTGCGGAGATCTCTACCGCGCTGAGTTCAAAAACTCCGAACCCGAAGTGCTGGGCCCACAGGGTGTTCGCGTTTTGCGATTCGTGAATACTTGTTCCGTTTTTGTGTTGGGTGTTTGTAAACGCCGAAAGTTGAACTGCGATGTGCCTCCATTTTCTCCACGATGGAAACAATTATAGAATGTCATCAAAATGACTGTGATTGTGCTTATCATCTACCATATTGGAAGAGCCAACAACATGCGAGGGGTTCCTTCACCACTGCTTTGAACTCGAGCTTGAATCTATCTACTATGCTACAAATGAGTCTGCGTTGCATTGTTTCAAGGAAAAAAAAACACTTTAACAATCAAAAAGATATTTGGCTAGCTGTAAGTTTTGACAAAGTCGGGAAGAAATGAAATTTGACCAAAAACCCGCACAGAGGAATAAAGTTGCTATAAGACTTAAATTTTGACGAAATGTGGAGGAAATGAAACCTGGCACATGGTGGATGATATTCTTTCAGGTACAAGTTCATTCATTTCACATATAATCTAAATTACATTACTAGATACCTACAGAATTGACATAGGAAACACTTTGTATACATAGGAGGAGCTCAGAGAAAAAACATTAGTTACCAGTAAAAACAATGCAACAGTAAAAATTGTAAACACGGTAGTGTGGATCATGGTATTCCTACCAGGAATGGAGCTTACTTCCAAGGCACCATATTGAATGACCACTAAAGATCCTCACTGCACAACAAAACAAACAAATCATTTCTTTATTCACAACATATTAATTAAATTAAATTAAACTTCAAATGACATGCTCATAACATGTACTTAACATAAAACCAAGCCACGTTGAGAGAGCACAGGACAGAGATAAAAATCCTCCAATATTGGCGTGAGTGGGAAAGCAAGACATGGTCGGACAAGGACGTATATGCCTTGCGGTCCGTTTTGTCTCAATCCTTTGGTATATAATATATCCGCACTGAGCAGAGTGAAGTCGGCATGAAAAATACCATAGTATTGTATATTGGGGTGCAATCATGAGTTAACGTTGTCTTTTCCTATTTTTTAAAATAAAAAATTCGGTAACTTTTCCTGTTTGAAATGGATCATAAAATTTAATGGAATTGTAGATTTCTTATTGTCAAGATAAATTCAACGATTTATATTTGCAGTCCAATCATAACATTTCTAAATTTAATATATACAATTTCAAACAAGTCGAAATAATTTAAATCAACCAACAATTATTTTAATATTGAGTTGTTATCCTACTAGTGCACTATAATTCATCGCGAGAAATAAAATAAACCGATCTATGTCAATGTGCACCTCCAGTTAATTAAAATACATGAAAATCCTACAACGTCCGTTAGTCCCAAGTAAGTATGGTTCGACCATCCCACTTTATTTCTGAAGATAAAACCTGTAATTCTTTGAAAATATTACCTACCATGTTTCTATTTGATTCATTGTTGTTGTCTCTCGTCTAGAAATCTTTGAGTAGTTCAATAACGATCAAATATGAGAGATCTACATCCATTTTCCTGAGCTTGAGCCTGATCCACCATATTTTCATTTTGGTTGCCTTGCTACTTGGTACAATAACATGACCTCATGTTATTGGAAAAAAATTCAAGGATTTTCCAACAACGTATAAAACAAGTAGGAGAATCCCGGGGAGCGTGATAAATTGTGGAGCAAAGAGAAATGTAGAGAGAGAGAATAGAAGAGTATATTGAAATGTATGAAGAAGTACAGAACTCAGAAGATCGTTACAATGTAAGATGGTTGAGCTATATATGCTCAAGTAAGACGAAAATAGAAAGTACAACTATCCAGTACAGCTGGCAGTGTACGGTCATACCGTTGAGGGTACAATATATTTAACACTCCCTCTTAGACTCAACAGTTACAATCATCAGCACTGACTATGCCTAAGTGTTGTCTCTGAAAATAAAAAACTGACTTTCCTAGTGGCTTGGTGAAGATATCAGCAAGCTGATCTCTAGATCCACAAAATTGGAGTGCAATATCCCCATTATTGACTAGCTCACGTATGAAATGAAACCGAGTGTCAATGTGTTTACTTTTCTTGTGAAACACATGGTTCTTGGATAATGCAATTGCTGATGTATTGTCATAGAAGATAGGAGTTGGATCCTTCTCTGTTTGTGACATGTCTTTCAATAATCTTCTCAGCCACACAGCTTGACATGAAGCTGAGGTAGAAGCTACATACTCTGCCTTTGCAGAAGATATTGATACTATTGGTTGCTTCTTCGATGCCCATGAAATCAGGTTCGTGCCCAGTTGAAAAACATATCTTGATGTGCTTTTCCTGTCATCTAGGCTGCCTGCAAAGTCACTATCTGTGTAACCAGAGAGTTGATTACAATCAGATGTAGTGTACCATAAGCCAAAATGTAGTGTTCCTGCTACATATCTCAAAATTCTTTTTGTCATTTTCCAGTGTGAATCTTTGGGTGATTCCATGAATCTGAAAACAAGGCTGGCTGCATACATGATGTCTGGCCTAGTTGTTGTAAGATACAACAGACTGCCTACTAAACTTTTGTATAAAGTAGAATCCACTGTAGGACCTTCATCATTCTTGCTCAACTTTGTGCCTAAAGGTATGGGGGTTTCTGCTGGATTGCATCCTTCCATGTGAAACCATTTGATGATGTCTGCTGCATACTTTTGTTGACAGACAAAAATGCCTTTGGCTGATTGATGAACCTCAATGCCTAAAAAATATTTCATGATGCCAAGATCTGTCATCTCAAATTCAGATTGCATGGCATGCTTGAAATCTGTTAGCTCTAGATTTCCTGTGTAAATCATGTCATCAACCTATAAACATACAATTAGTATTTTACCGTGCTGATCTGTTTTGGTATAAAGTGTTGGTTCATTTTGACTTATGTTGAAGCCACTTTTGATCAGGTAGGTGTCAATTCTGCTATACCAAGCTCTTGGAGCTTGCTTTAAGCCATACAAGGCTTTCTTCAACCGATACACTTTGGTTGGGCGCTCTTGGACTTCAAATCCAGGTGGTTGATCTACATAAACTTCTTCTTCTAAAAAACCATTTAGGAATGCCGACTTGACATCCATTTGGTAAACTTGCCATTTGTGTTGTGCTGCTATGGCCAATAAAGTTCTTACAGTGTCTAATCTTGCTACTGGAGCAAAAGTTTCACCATAATCAATACCTGGTTGTTGTGAGAATCCTTGGGCAACAAGTCTTTCCTTGTGCTTTTCAATCTGCCCTTTTTCATTTAGTTTGGTTTTGTAAACCCACTT
>ML776893.1:583088-604358 GCA_009831015.1 Picea engelmannii | reverse complement strand
ATGACGCCAAATATTTGTTACCTGTCATGTGATTGCTGCATCCACTGTCCAGCAACCAGAGATCTTTAGGTTGTTCTTCAGTCTAGTGGCATGAGAGAAACATACCTCTTGAGGTGTCTCCTGTATGATTTGACACATGTGCTCTGCCTGAGAGATGATCTGCCTGCTTCTTCCTGCATTTAGATTCATAGTGCCCATACTTTTTGCAGTAATAGCATTGTATGCTAGTTTTGCCATTAGACCTTCTCCCTCTGCCTCTTTGAGGCTGGAAATTTTGTTGTTGATATTGTTGTTGATTTCTTTGACCTTGGAAATTCTGATTTGGATATTGTTGTTTGTTACCTCCACTGGTATGAGGGTTACCTTGATTGTTCCCTCTTCCTCTACTTCTTCCTCTGCCTTTCCCTCTTCTGAATGAGAACTGGGTTTGGAAGGCATTGGAGATTGACTCATCTGTGAGATGTAGTATTGTCTCATGTGTCACCAGAGAACCAATTAGTTCATCTGTTGAGAATCTTAACAGATCCTTGGATTCAAGAATGGCTGTTACAACCATTTCAAATTTCCTGGGTAAACTTCTGAGAATTTTCTCAACTATTCGTTGATCAGTGATGGTTTCACCAATCAGTCTGATCTGGTTCACGATGCCCATGACTCTGGTCATGAACTGATCCACTGTTTCAGACTATGTCATCCTGAGAGTCTCAAATTGTGTCCACAAGGACTGCAGTTTAACTATTTTTACCCTGTCATTTCCTTGGTAGGACGTTTTGAGGATGTCCCAGGCCTGTTTGGAAGTACCAGCGCCTGTGATTTTTGAGAATATCGAATCATCCATAGAGTTCTGTATCCATAATTTTGCTTTGTTTTCCTTGGTCCTCAGAGTTGCCTGAGCAATTCTCTGCGCATTTGTCATGGCAGTGAGGGCTGCTAGATCTGGTTCTACATATCCAAGATCCACTGGTTCCCAGCACTCTTGTGCTTGCAAGAACAACCTCATTCGTAGAGACCAAATTCCTAATTCTTTCCCAAAATAATCGGACCCTGAGTTGGTCCTAGATTGCTAGACGATGCCATATATAAAAAAAATGCAGAAAAAATAGAGGGAAAAATTCATATTTACCTCCGATCTCAGAAACACCGATTTGCCGATGGCCGATGGGAGCTTATCGGGCTTGAATTGGCCCTTGGTTTCCTTTCAATGTGACCACACACCTTGTATTAAAGCGCTACGGGATTTTCCCGTTCCTTGTCGTGCAAAATGCCGAAATGCGAAAAATTGCCTTTGGACTTTTCAACGGTCCAGATCTGCTGTGATTGGACGGTCCAGATCGTATCGGGATATCGCGAATCGGGATTTCGCGATTCCTGATGTCGAGGTTTTCTTTCTCCTCGATTCTGCGATCGCCGATTTTCTGATGGCGCTATCCTATCGGGACTTTTCCAATTCCCCTGATCACTACCACGCGTCCCAACAGATGGACGATCGTGATCTTTCCTCGCGATTTCGCAATATGTTATGTCCCGGACCTCTTGTCTCCAGGATCCACGAAATGCCGAATCCCGAAAAACCAATGAAGTCGCTTATCGAGACTTTTCCGAAAGCTTCGATCTCTGCCACGCGTCCTGAACAGATGGACGGCTAGATTTGCGTCGGGGATTTCACTAGAAAGAAACCCGATCACTTGTTCTCAGGTTTCACGATTTTCCGAATCCTGATATGCCGATGGCACTTTCCTCTTCGGGACTTTTTCCGAGTCCCCGGATTTGCGCCACGCGTCCTTGAAATATGGACGGTTCTGATTCAGCCTCGAGATATCGTGACTTGCGATGCTCCGAATTGCTATCACCTTGAAACTCTGAATGTCGATACATTGACGGTACCCTTGATGTCCGCCACGTGTCTAGGAGATATGGACGGCTGAGATCTGATCGGGATTTCACATATCGCGATTTCGTGAGTTGCGATGTCAAGTTTCTTTGACAGCTTGAAACCCCGAATGCCGAAATGTCGATGGGCGCTGCGATGTTCGCCACGTGTCCTAACAAACGGACGACTGAGATCTTATCGCTATATCGCATATCGTGATTTCGCGAGTTGCGATGTCAAATTTCTTTGACAGCTTGAAACCCCGAACTCCGAAATGTCGATATGACGATGCGTTGATCTGCTGCCACCTGTCCTCTGAAATGGACAGCTGTGATCGTTTCAGGATTTCACGATTTCACGTATCGGAGTTTTTAGAGAGCAGTTTTCTTTGCTCGTCCAACTCCCGATTCTCGATTTTGCGATGGAATAGGATCTCGCCATGTGTCTCTTGATGGACGGTCAAGATGACGTCGGGATTTCTCAAGTGAAAAGTTCTCCTGTGCACTCCAAACGACTAACCGTCGTGCACCTTCTTGTTGATCTAACGGCTGTCGGGCCTTCGCGTAAGATTTGACGGCTGAAATGCTTTTGCCTGTTCCGCGCTCTCCTTGTCCCTTCTAGACTGGTTTCCCACCTTAGATCTATTCACAAGATGAATCTTGCAGTCTTAATGGCTATTCTTGGCATGTTTGACGCGATCTTTCCCGAATTTAACGGATTTTTCTCCTGCGGAAGAAAAGATTCGTGAATCTTTCAAGGATTTGAAAGAATTTCATGAATTCTTCATTCTGTCTTTCAATCTTTAACAGATGTGAGGGAAATTTATGAGTTCTTTAAAATTTCTCGCCTCCTCTGGCTTTTCTTCGTCAATCTTTGACGATTCTTGAAAAGATTACAAGAATTTTTACTGTTTCTTCTTCTGCATTCTTTTCGTCCAGGATCTTTCGAGCGTTGTACACTATGCTTCCTCTGCAAGCTTCTTACGGTGATCTTTAAAGAGTATTGCAGACAACTTTCCAAACCTTGTGAAAATTTTGTGTCGCGTTCTCTCAAGATGCGTGTAAGCTCTGCGCTGTGAGGATTGTGTGGCTCTCCAGACTGTGTGAAGAGGCTTATTGTTGAAGCTCTGATACCATGATAAATTGTGGAGCAAAGAGAAATGAAGAGAGAGAGAATAGAACAGTATATTGAAATGTATGAAGAAGTACAGAACTCAAAAGATCGTTACAATGTAAGATGGTTGAGCTATATATGCTCAAGCAAGACGAAAATAGAAAGTACAATTGTCCAGTACAGCTGGCAGTGTACGGTCATACTGTTGAGGGTACAATATATTTAACAGAGCGGAGGCTATTTCTTCAACCTTCAATTAAAAGAAAAGCAGAAATCTTCTCCGCAAGAAGAGACCCTCGGGGCTATGGTCGGATGTTCATGACCGCTGAGGATAAAACGTTGGACTGGGGTGACTTGCTTGTTTTTTTACTGAGGCCCGGGTACCTTCAAATTTCGCCCTCTAGCCTACATTTGCATTTCATTGCATGGATTATGTGCAAGAAGCACTTTATCTCCTTTTAAGTTATGACATTCATGTTGTTGAGATTTCATTACCATAGAATGTGCCTTCTTAGCAATGTAAGTATCAATATTTATTAATAATACTAAGAGGCACTCCATTCTCTATGATACATTTCTTTTATGGAGGCTTATTTCCATAGGACGTGCCTCCATAAAAATGCAAGGACCACTGTTTACATAGACCTTTGTTCATAGGACGGGGAGTTTTATTTTCTCCAGAGTTGCCTCTATTTAAGATACCTCCTAAGAAACAATGTGCCTTTGTATATACCTATATGCAAAACTGCTCCTTAATACTTATATTGTATGCAATGTTTTATAAAGTTGTTGACATTCTAACCCTCCCTGCACCTTGATCACCAAAGGAAATAACCTAAGGAATATTTTTCACTACAATTGTAGATGGAAAGATATCTTGTAGTTGGCCTCAAGTTTGACATTTTTTTCCTCTGGAAAAGAAATCATAATTCAATTATCGGAGAATAAAATTACATTCATTAGATGACCTTACAACATTCCAAACATACCTCAAAATATAGATTTCCATTACATACTGATTAAATCGGCCATTTGCAGTTCAAAAACAAAAGATAGAAACCAAGTAGCTCCATATACCCTCCTACGTATATATCATGATGTCTCAAGTTTGACATATTATAATTCCTTCATTGTTTCTACATTTGGACTGGGTATTAAGGTTGCATGTTATATTGCTAAGCATGTTATACTAAATATCCATTTATATTATTTCCTTTGGTACATGCTGATTTCATCAGGAAGGGGATTTTCTCCATTATGTTTGTACGGCTTGAGCACATTACTGTGTCCAGGGGTATTTATTGAATGCAGGAAAAGAGATTTATTTTGTGATTTTTAGTTATTTTGAATTAGCATGCTACTTATATTAAGATACTCATATTCTCTGTGGTATTTTTCTATTTCCTATATAGCAGATTCATTTTAATGAAAAGGGGCACGTAGGATTTAAAAATGGATCTCCATTGCAACTAAAGGCATGGGATAAATTACCAATATGTGTATGGAACATTCATTTCAAACCAGAATCAATTCCTCTCCTCATTCAACAAAAAGGATGAAATACTAGAACACCATATCTTATGTAACAACATCATAACAGGAAGTTGACGAGGGATATTGTATGTTTGTCAGAAGTCCATTGCATCACTAAAACTGAACTTCAGAATTAAGAATATGTCTTAGCATGAAACTTGTTCTTCTTTTATGAATGTTACAGCATGCTATATTGGGTGGCCAGTGAATTTTTTGTTAATTCCAGTAGTCCCATACCATACAAGTTGCATTTAGTATTTGATAGCATCCATCATAAACTAAAAAAGAGCTTAAGAGTGGATCTGAAGTATGCTCCTGAAGATCCATAGCAATGCAAAGCAGATAAAAGAAAAACATAGGTAAAAAACAAGTCAATGATTGTGAAATTCATTGTAGATATCTTTAATTTGTTTGTGGTATTTTGCTGTAACTGCATACCTCTTCCTAGCTCTACTACATCTGAAATATATAATCAACTATGTAAACAACCTTTAATAATTAATCTCTATGAATGTTTATGAGCAATTTATGTCATAACTCCATGGAAATGTGTGCTCAACAAACTAAAGCGCCCTTGAAGCTAAAAAAAAGAGGCCATAGAAAGCTTAGGGTATTTAACAAGTTTCATAAACCATAGAGTCTCTGGTAAAAGCTATGCTAGTAATACCTTGATGAGAACAACGGTGTCTCGTGTGCACATCTATTGCATCTTAAAGTGTCGATTGAGGTTCAGTTTGAGTCTCTATGATATAAACCATTTTTTTTTAAATTAACCGGGCTTTCAGAGACACTTTATATAAAACTCAATCCAGAGATAGCAAGAGATTTTAGTGTAGTTGGAAAACCACCAAACTGTAAGAATTTTCTAAACAAACTATGACTTTTACTTGTGTTGCAAAAATCTCTGATTTCTTCTTACTTTTTCCATGTTTTTTAGGTCGTCAAATCTAAGTTTTTTAAGTCCACCTTTGTGCTTGCCAAGTTTTGTAATTTTATTTTGGGCACTCGTCTTTCATTCGATTATACCAGCCCTTAATTTGTTTTGTGAAGATCACTTTATAACTACTCCATGGTATTGCATGGTTCATGCTCATTAAATGTTCTATTCTTGGGAATATGTTTTGTCAAGATCACATCCACTAAATGTTTGATCCATTTCCATGTTCACGTCGGCAATGAGAAAGTCTAGAATTTCAACATGTAAGGAAATTGCATTAGGAATAATAAATAACATTCTTCATTTTCAAGCTTGTGTGGTGGCAAGGACTATGTTGTCATGTAGCACTTGTTAATGATAAGAACAAAGTATTACAATATAATCTTTCATAATAAAAGGGAGCAAAAAAATAAATCAATTCATGATGGAGAAAATATGATGGTTTATATAGAGATTTAATTAATCTTAAATTAAAAAAATGATAAAAATTGAAACCTTTGGATAAGATATAAATTTAAATTTTTAGGAATAAAAGGAGAGAATCCCCTAAAAACTCTTTTTTCGGGAATATATTGAAGGATTAACATTCCCTAAACATGTCTCAAAAGTATATCATATAATATGTCAAACTGAAATGGATGAAGTTCTATTTCACCGGGATTTCATTTGACATATTATATGATGTATGTTTGATAAATTTTGAATTTAAGGGATATTTTTCATCTTTTACCTATCAAGATTTATTACAAGTGGTATGAATATTATTTCTTAGGATCAAAATAGAGATTTTTTTTTTTTTTTTTTTTGGTTTCTTTAGGGAAAAGAAAGGTCATGACATTGAAATCGGTTATTGTAGTTTATTTGTAAAATCTAAAGAAATCTTTAACATATCTAATTTATTCTCATAAAAACACTCAATTTGAAAAAAAAATAACATCCTCATTGGTATCTAAAAGGTAAAGATATCCCCCCGGATGGGGTGTTAGCGGGGAACACGTGGAGTATGACAAAGGGGGGCATATGCCAACGGGGCATGGAGCCATGTGACGGGATTGTGTCGTCGTATGACACCCTCCCGCAGCATTAAAGCACCCTTATTGCGATGGGAAGGGCCGTTAATGCTCACCCTCGACATTTGTATTGTATTATGGCGCTCTCACTCGGCTCTGTTCATTATCTCTGTTGGTGGTTCATTGGGCTTCTCCCTTCGCAGCCATGTCCATCCTCTGACTGTGCTCACTGGCCCTCGGCGGTTCCTCCTTTCACGCAGCCCGACGACCACAGTCCTGCGCAACTCATGCCTAAGCACAAAAAACGTTTAAGAGGGAGGCCACGGCGGGGCACTCCCTGGAGACCGCGCCACCCTCCACCTCTTCGCTTGCTTCGCCACCCACTGATTCTTCCATCCGCTCCCAGCCCGAGCCCCATAGCTCTTCTTCTCTCAACCCGCCGACCATGAATTTCAGTTGCTTGGAACTGGTTTTGCGGCTACCCATCTCCTCCTTGCGCTTCCTCCCCGCTCCATCAGTGATTGCACCAGTCCACCCTCCGAGCTCGGCTTTCCCTAGAGACATAGGGGCAGACCAACCTCCTCCTCTGAGGAAGACTGGGCACTCTGCCCCTCCCACCCCCAACTCCACAAACAACGAGCAACTGAAAGACAAGGTGGCCATCCTCTATGGTCTTGTCTTCGAACTCTGCTAGGGGGTGGATGACTTTCATTTCAGGCTGCAACTCACCAACGACAAGGTGGCGATTTTTCTACAGCTTCTAACCTCCCTGCACGAAGCAGTTCTTTCACCCCCGGAAGGAGCAACCTTCAGGCAGCATCCCGCAACAGAAGCCACATAAGGAAACGACATGGGGAGCACGAGAACAACTAGGGATACAACAATGCAATGGGAAGCTACTCCAAGCGAGGATATGGTAAAGCAGAGTGTAGCAAGGTCGAGACCGGAGCGAAGTGGGAATGCGACCAGGGAAGCGGAGGATAGCGTAAGGAACGACCCAGATGCTACGACCATGAAGTAGGATGAGAAGTAGTGGGGAGACGGGATGACAATTGTTGAAGAGGAACCTTGGCCAGGGGACCTCAGTGCCACCTGGATGGGTTACATGTCCGGTGTCTATTCTGATGATGTGTCAGGTTCTCTCTTTTATGGTTATCTATGTTGTTGCAGACATATTTTTTTAGTATACAATTATGCATTTGCTAACTAGGTTGTTGACTGGGTTGGTTTACCCTCTGTTGGGGTAGCCCAGTCATCACAGTAGGATAATCTATGTATTTGGAACCTCTCTTTTGCCTCTAGCAGGTACTTAATATATGAAACCTCTTACTTATAAAAAAAAAGGTAAAGATATCACTGATTTAAAATAATATATTTTATATTTTTCCAATGATAGCCACACATATTGTAGATCATATATGTTTTGACAGAGTGCCCAAATTTTTACCAAATAGGTTCCAGTAGATGTAGAGTGGAAATGGCATTTCATAGATGTGGTCATAATTTAAATTTTAATCTATATTGAAGGATTTTTTCATTCTTTCAAATTTTCTACCTCAAAACCATAGCTCTCATACTTATATTAGCTTATGGTATCATACATGAATGTTTTATCCCCCACGTTGAGGAATGTATAGTGTTAAATGGATATTACATAAAAGATACAAATGATGTGGAATAATTATATTCTACATGTTTTCTTGAACTTGCTATGTATTATGAAGATCATCTCAAACAATGGCTACTCCTCCTAAATGATTTCATATAGTGGGGCTTAGTATTGGTACTAAATACAAAAAATACCTGAATCATATGAGGAAATTCAAAGAATCAAATTTGGAGTGATATTGAAGACGAGTATACAAGTGACATATGTTATGGTTGGTATCATTTAGAAAATTCCTACAAGGATTGGTATATGGACAATTGTCTCTTAAGGGAACAAAACTACTTCCACCAAGTTATCTTTGATGACTCTAATTGATCTGAAAATCCTTATCTGTTAAAAGAATCTTTAAACACACTTCAACATCTAATCTTGATCGTCTTTGATGGATTTGGATAACACATGTGAATATCTTATTTATACAAAACTTCATAAAATGATAAATAAGGTGTAGAATAATGAAAGATAACACAACAAAAAATAAAATAACTAAGAAGACAAGATTTTACTATGGAGCTCACCCCTCCTAAGCTACATCTTTGGGTCGCCTTCTAAGAGTGATTCCTCTCTTCATTAATCTCAAAATATCAAATACAATGAAATGGACTTACAAATTCCAAATTCGAAGTCAGTCTCGAACTCTGCTATTGAACATCAAAAATAAAGGTTAATATTGAATTCCTCTTGGAATTATGATACAAATGTGTATAACCTCGACTATGTTATGAACTAGCTCAAAAAACACTTTTATTTATGCAAAACAATGCGCTAAAAATATCATACAAGGAAATATGAACTAAGATCTTTATAAACAACATCTTACCACAAAAAAACATGACCATCACGATCCTCTTGAAAAACTGAGAAGAATGAGTATAAACATGACTATCTTTCGATAAAGGGCTCAATTGCATGCAAAACAATGCAACACCATAACTAAGAACCTCTCGGCCTGCATCCTGATGCACAATATTGTACACTTGGAACAAATATCTATGCATTGTACCATGCACACCCCTTATACCTTTCCTTGATACGAGAATCAATTTATATATTGTGTGGGTCCCAATTTTGGCCCAAACCTTGCGCTAACATTGTTGGATAGTTGGTTTGGACAATTGGTTGTCATTGATGTGAACCCTTGGAGAGTGATCTTGGAGATTGATTCCAACCCTTAGAGATTGATGTCAATCCTTGGAGAGGTCCAAAGATGTTGGAAATTTTATTAACAAATGTATCATCAATATTGACAGTGAATTATTTGGGTACATTTGATATAGTCTACATGTATTCCAAAGGTGTGGTTATGGGACCCAAAGTTGATTAAGAAATATGGACATGAAGAACAATCAAATTATATGTAAGAATATCATAGATGGATAGTAATCATCATTATATTTCTGGTAATATGTCGAAATCCATGTGGTTCCTCACAAATATGTATATATGGCCTTGTAAAGTTGGAAGCCCTGAAGAGTGGTTAAGAAGCTCCTAGTTGGTTTCAAGTCTAGGTGAAAGGGTAAAGTGGTTGTAACAAAATACCCCTAAGATAAGGAAATATTTTATCTAGTACAAGTTTAAATACACCTCAAGAGTCTCTCATTTATACAAAAAAACTTAAAATGGATGTCTATCTTATGAATGGTATGGTCTATCATTTGCTAAATCTATTAGTCAATCTGAGGTTGAATGTGACGACATTTTTTTGAAGTTGTGAAGTTCTTAAGGAGAGAAAGTTTCAGAGTTGTAGAAAACTGGAAACCCTAGTTTTATAAGGTTATACGCTAGTTGAAAAAGGCTAGGTCACATACATACACGAGATACATTAGTCCAGGTTGTGTACATATGTGTGTTGCATAAGTCAAGGTCATGTACATCCGTAGGAAGTGGGAGGACAAGTTGTGGATCTGAGGAAAATCTCTAAAGAAGAACGATTGGTTGAGATGCCACAAGGTTTAATGGTACAACACAATCTAAGATGGTATGCTTCATGTTTCACGAGTAAATCTATGCCATTTGTGTATTTATTTGAGGCTTGTATATTGGATGGTATGGAACATTCTTAAGGCATGTCTTGGAAGCCCTTGATGGTGCATGGTTGAGGTGATATTCTTAGATGCTTGAGACACATTATTGGTACTTCTTATATGGTTTTTATGGTTCATTGTTAGAGGCACATATTTTTTATATAGGAATATACCGGAGGCTTATGTTATGGTACATGGACTTATTGAGAGGGATATGATACATGATATGGTATATGATTGATGTGCATGGTTGGCACATGGTATGATATATGATATGGTATAGGTGTTGATGTACATGGTTGATGTACACAGTTGATACATGGTATGATACATTATTGGTACATGGTATGCATGGTTGATGCACTGTTTGGTACAATTGTGGTACATGGTTAATTCTTGGTATGGTACAAGTTGATATTTGAGATACATACCATGTGATGGTATGCTGGTGATATTGGTACATTCTTGGTAGAAGCATGTGTTGCTGATGTTGGATATCTATTTTATAGGTGTTCTTGGTATATGATCCATGTGAGAGGATTTGGTTGAGTATCGGTGATAGTGACAGGTTGGACAGGTTGACGGTGAGAGGTTGATCAATGACAGGTTGGATATAGTGAGAGGTTTATAGTGACAAGTTGGATATAGTGACATGTTATAGGTTCTTGTGACAGTGGTTTATGTGAAAATGATAATTGGTCTACACTTATATTTCAGGGTGGGAGGACAGGGAAAGGAAAGGGGGTTGTAGCATGATTTTGGTTGGAGATAGAGAATTACAAAGTTAGATCTTCCTCTAATTTGGAGCCTAAGAACTAGGTGGTTGGAGCTGGAGAACCCAAGGGGTTTTAGCCTCCTTCTGGTTGGAGGTAGAGAATTCAGGGAGATGTATCTTCCTTGAGGTTGGAGCTTGTAAATAGGGGGCTATAGCCTCCTTCTAGTTGCAGCTGGAGAATTGGGAATTTGGTTCTTCCTATGAATGAATTCTTGATATATATAAGAAAGCATTATGTGGTTTTCCCCCATTTGGGTTTCCAATGTAAATATTGGCGTATTTTGTTCTTGATGTCATGTTGATGTGAGGTTACTTATGTTTACATTCTTATGATATATATATTTTGTATGCATTCATAGATGATACATTGATGATATACTATTGAACATTATTTTTAAAGTGAAAGTATATATATTGTGGTTAAAAGTGGTATAAAGTGCTCATACTCATTCACTCCCCACCTCTCAATATTCCAACAATTGTTGTGAAAGCCAACTCCTTCAAGAAACAATTTAATCACTGGAAGGAGATAACAGAATATGCTAAGAATGGAGTGCAAATGCTCGATATGAATGGAGTACAATTGTTCAATATGAATGGAGTACCAATGCTCAATTTTCAGTATGGTCTGGACTATGAGTTAGGGAGCAGAAGGACGAAAGTATTTTTACCAGCATAGGGATATGATGTTTGGAATTCATTTGTTACAGGATAAATGATACAAAGAAACCAAAGACTTCAACTAAGAAGGAATTGAAAAGGAACAATAAAATAAAAATGGATTTCATCTTGGAAGGATTACTTGATTCAATAAAGGAAAAAGTTGGAAAATGTTCATCAGCTAAAGAACTCTAGGATAAGATACATAGTATCTATTCTTCTCCCATCACAGAGTGAGAGATTGCTAAAACAACTACAATTAAGGAAGATATATTCTCATCATGTCAGATAGATTCAGAAAAGAAAGAGAACAAAGAGGGAAAAGTTGATTAAAGAGAACATCCGATCAGTGAAATTGCATATCTGAGGAATGAAAGGAAAGAAAATAAGTCTCTACAGGAAGAACTAAATAAGATAAAATAATATCATAATTACAACTCCAAAGAAGTCGAGCAAAAAATCATGATCTTAAAGGGTTAGATAGAATAAGCCAAAATGATTGAAGAAATTCTCGAGGATTAGAAGCACTATTTGAAAATCAAAATAGCAGAATAGAAGGAAGAAGTATAGAAGAGAGAGAAGATATTTACAGATCATATTAAGGAAATAAGTGATGAATTAAATCATCTTGAAGAAAAAATTGGTCAATAATAGAAAAGGCTTGAAAAATAAATCATCTCCTTGAAGATCCAACTTGAAGAAGCAAAGAGAATAGAAGTATTCATGAGGAACCAGATGATGAAGAAAGAAGAAGAGGTGGAGAAGATTGAAGAATTATTTTTCATGTTAAGAGTAAAATTTTTCAAGCTCAACATGAATGTTGAAAGGAAAGAAACATCCACATAATCAAATGAAGAGAAGCCCTCTAGGTTTTCAGAAAAGAAGAGTAACGAGAATCCAAAGACTTATGCAAAAGTCATTAAAGGTTCAATGAAGAACAAAGAATGCAAAACCTTGAAGAAAAACATTCAAGAAGTGAAAAATACTCAAGAAGAAGACTACATAAGAAGATCCTCCATGTTCAAGCCACAAAGAAGCCTCAAGCATGATCATGATCAGTCAAGGAAGGAATTTAGAAGGAATACACCACGAATAATATCGATCACTCCCAGGTATATACATTTCTTTTATGGTCATTTTTTTTAGTGTACCAACTTTAGACATAAGGTTTTAGAATGTAGGGCTTATGGAAGAAATATTAAAGAAATAAAAGATTATGTGTCCCCACATGACATTGAATGTCGAAAGTTCCATAACTATGGACACATATCTCATTATTTTAGAAGCATGATGGATAATTCTTTGAGAAAGAAAATTGATATCAGATATAGGAAGGTTTGGAAAAGAAAACAAGAACAGAAAAAGGAAGATCAGATGAATGAAGTACACCCAAAAGTCATACTCTCAAGATTGGAAATAGTAAAAGATGAAGACAAATCTAAGGGGAAAAAGAAATATGTTAGATATAGGAAGGTTTGGAGAACAAATAAAAAATAATAAGAACATATGAATAAATACCAGGTTCCATAGATCATAGGATTTGCAGTATCACGATAAAGAAAAGAAGAGAAGGTAAATAAAGAACAAGTTCAAGAGATTGTACTTTCAAGAATTGTAGTGCAATATCAATTCACATGCAGAAAGAAAGAAGTTAGAGTTCAAAGAGATAATGATTCTACAAATGAAGAGGAATATTACTCTGCATCAGAGAGGGTATTTTTCCAAGCCACCGAGCTTGGAGATTCCTACTAAATATGAATATTGAACATGGAGATTTAGTGTATTAGCTACTACAAATCAAAAAGTCATATTTAAAGAATTATGAAGGTCTTACAGAGACAGATTCAGAACACTCAAATAGTAGAAGTATAGAATGATAGATTGATTGATTTGTAGTTTGCAGTTTGCAGTACAAAGGTTATTCCATACATGAAGAGTTTGATGAGAATATAGATCAGATAAGTGGACATATTTGATTATTATTAACCAACAAGAACATGTGATGATCAATTATAGTATATTCAAGAGAAGTTTTTAGAATGGTACAATGAAATATGGGTCAACATTATTGACAGTTGAGTAGAAAGGTTATGAACAACTTGTGATATATGGACAAAGATGGATTCATGAGATATTTAGAAGGTACAAAACACATGGGTCAGAGAATATGCATAGCATTGTATTTACAATTTCAATCAGTGGAATCAAATGAAATCGGTTGGTCATAGAAAGGAAAGCAGTGAAAGGCACAACAAAACAAGGAAAGAGAAATTGCCAACATAAGCTATTTCATTAGAATGAAATCATTTGACAACATGGTCAAGTGAACATGAAAATTGATTGAAGAAATAAAATTTTGAATGATTTATATATATATATATATATATATATATATATATATATATATATATATATATATATATATATATATCAGTGAATTACATGAGGAATTACCAATGTACAATAACTAGCATTGAAAGAGAGAAAATGAAACATTTCACAAGTAGTTCTACATCTTTCAAAGAAGGAAAATAATTATAGAAAGAGATCCATACATGAATATTAGCAACATGCATACAGGGTACAACATACTCACTAGGGGATACATTCCTTTTCCTATGATTGAGTAGGCACAGTGTAATGAGGAGACATATAGATAGGGGGAGAAGCCCAAAGGAGAGATACCCTTTGCAATTGATGTCAAAGGGGGAGATATATAAATATTGACGAGGAGAAATGATCACCGGAGGAGCATGATCATGAGTGTTTCCATTTCAAAGTTTTCCATCAATGTCAAAGGAGGATATTGTTGGATAGTTGGTTGTCACAGATTTCAACCCTTCGAGAGTGATCTTGGAGATCGATGTCAATCATTAGTGATTGATGTCATCTATTGGAGAGGTCTATATATGTTGGAAAATTGATTGACATTTATATGATTGATATTGACGGTGATTTAGTTGGGTACATTTGATGTTTCCTACATGTAACCCCAGAGGTGTGGTTATGGGACCCAAAGTTGATTAGGGAATATGGACATGAAGGATGGTGAAATTGCAGGTAATACTATCATAGATGAATATTAATCATCATTCCATCTTCGATGATATGTAGAACACCACATGGTTCCTCATGGTTAGGGAGATATGGCCTTGTAAATTTGGAAGCCCCGAAGAGTGGTCAAGAAGCCCCTAGTTGGTTACAAGTCTTGGTGAAATGGTAAAGTGGTTGTAACAAGAAACCCCTAAAATAAGGAAAGAGGTTACCTAGCACAATAATAAATAGACCTCAAGAATCTCTCATTTACACACACACACTTACATTGAATATATATCTTATGAATAGTATGGTCTATCCTTTGGTACATCTATTATTGAATCTGATGTTGAATGTCACAACATTTTACTGAAGTTGCGAAGGTCTGAAGGAGCAAAAGTTTTGGAGTTTCAAAAAACTAGAAACCCTAGTTTTATGAGGTTATTTGCGAGCTGCAGAAGGCCAGGGCGTGTACATATGTGGGATACTAAAGGCTAGGTCATGAAAATCCATGGGAAGCAGGAGGACAAGTTGCGGATCTAAGGAAAAGATTTGAAGAATAATGGTTGGTTGAGTTGCAGCAAGGTTTGATGGTACAACATATTTTGAGATGGTATGCTTCAGTTTTCATGTGTAAAGGTATGTTATTTGTAAGGCCTCTTCCAACAGAGCCTTATAAATCATAAATTAAAATAGATACATGCTAACTTAACCTTAAACCGTTTCTTATACATCAAAATAATCCACTACATTATCAACATATTAATATTTACGAGAAGATTATAATCGATTTCATAACACAACAGAATAAGAAATAATTTACATACCTCTAATTGATGCTACTGTTGTCCCCAACCCCAACTCTACTTGATGCACTGCCCAAAACCGTCTAACCACCTAGCCAGCTAGGAACAGAGCCTCTTCGACTCCCTAGCTCTAGGATTCTATAAGGATTCCTGGCCCCTGAGCCCAAAACTCCCAGCAACCGATGCTCCCCTATAACAGTCCACCCAACTCAAAACCAGATAAATACAGTCCCTTGATATCAAAATAATGCTTCTTGCCCCAAAATCCAAAATTCCCCTCTCTCGAATGCCTCTGCCCCCTCATATCCTCCTTCCATTCACCGCCTCCTCCCTTCATTTAATGCCATCCACCTTATCCATCCATACGTTAAGTTTTTCTATTAAATAAATTAAAATTTATTGAACTTTAAATCGTTACCCAAACAGTAAATGAGTTCATTAATTGATTAATTAACTAATTAACATGCATTAAATAGTAATTAATTAATTAATTAATATTATTAATTAAATAATCATTATTTAACTAATATACATTAGGACAATTAATTATTTAATTAATTAAACTTAATAAACCTTAAGCAATTATTTAACTAGGGTTGTTACATACATCCACCCTTCAAGAAACTTCATCCCGAAGTTTAAAGTATTTTATGATACAAGGGAAAAGAAACATGGTTCACACATTCATAACAATTAACCGACATTATTAGTAAGTAAGCCAAGAAAACTCATACATACTAGTGTACATGTGCAAGAAATGCATGTGTAGCTAGTACATACAAGTCTTGTGCATGTATTAATAACAATAACTATCATCTCTATAGTAATTTCCATATGCATCCAATCCATTCAACAAGACTATTCATTTTATAAAAGACAATAAACCAATCAAATGTTTGCTAAATCCTTTAATTACAATTATCTAGCTCAACAATGTTATTTAGACAATTGTAGTTTAGTTACATAATGATGAATATTCATATATACCCATTTTCTTTTCAGAACGAAAAACAATAAATTCCACCATAAGACAATTCTCCATACACTCTCAACTATTTCTAATCATCCTTCCTCCCTAACTTACTTCCATCTTCCATTCCTATCCTTCCTCTGCTGGACTATCTTGGAGAATCAACTATATTGACCTAACTCCAAATAGAACTCGTAAGCGGAAGTGTCACTATCTTGACCAAGCTTCCCCAACATGCAACTGACAGTCATCATCAGATGTCTAGGGGGGTGTAAGATAACACCGTGAATGTAAATATGGTAGATAGGAGAGTGTGAGCTAACACCATCACTAATATTTACTCAACATATGGTCTGTTTTGAGCTCAATGTAAATTCCAGTATCTACTATACGTTCACCATAATCTACTATACTATCTACATAATCTACTATAGTATTCTACTATCTACTATCTTTTAATATTAATATCTACTATGTGAATGTAAATTCTATGAATGTTTAAATTTTATTGATGATGATGGATATGATGTGATATATTGTGTGAATGAGAATCCTATGAGGGTTTAAATGCTATTTGAATGATGTTGGAAATGATGCAAACTATTATGTAAATGATAATTCTATTAATCGGTAACGTTAATTGAATTATGGGATATTATGAGATCTATTCTAACTTGAAAAAATTGATGTTAAAGTTGTTGATACGGGGATACCGAATTGAGATTATAGTTGTATGTAATTACATGATAATAATGCATATATATGTATGAGTATGTGTTACAGACTAATCTACAGGTTACAGGCTATGAAATAGCCAAGGGATAATGATGATGAAAGTGGATGTCATGACCACTGGCTGAGAAACTGTAACAACCCTCCTAGCGAAGGACATTTACTCAGTCAACCGGTGAATTTTTTTTTTTAAAGTGTGTGCGCGTGTGCAGAAGAAAACAACCCCCTCGACTCTACGTCAACACTCGAACCAACAGGATGCCAGTAAGACAAACACAATCAAGACGACCCGACATATCATAGCGACGACAAGAAGCAAACGCCCCCGAACAGGAGGCAGGCAACTAAAGGCTATAGGCAGAGACAGACACCAAGGGTTAGGCACAGTACTGTCACAGAATGAAAGAATCCATCAGTAGAGTCGCAGTAGTGGAACTGTGCCTTTAAACAACCCGAGACTACTGATACGGCTCGGAATGTGTCGCAAGAGTGGAACTGTGCCTTTAAACAGCCCGAGAATCTTAATACGACACTGGATTCCTCCTCCGGATACACACACAGACACAAATACTAAGCTACAAGAGGTGTCTACACCCCGCCCGACATGAACGTACTACGCAATACAATACCACCCAGTACAATAAAATCAGAGACAGTCAAGAACACTACGGGAGACGCAAGCCACGAGGACTCTACTGACGACCCACTCCTATGGAGACCGAAGACAACATCAGGATACATGCTCCACTAATTATTATTAACCTGCGAAGACCTTAACATTATCACTTCAATTTAACGAATAATGCCCTTGCAGTTAAACATCCTCACGAACATTCCACTAAAAAAAAATTTACCAGGGTGATTCAACTATCATCAATAGTCTTGCAAATTAAACCATTACTAATATCGCCTTTTGAGCAAGCATTACCTTCCATTAAGCAGTACTTAATATCGCAACTTAACAATGTTAATGTTATAGCATATGCAACACCCTTACAAGACAAAKAGCRTTGCAATTAAACTTCGTCATTGGCATTCCATTAAACAATGTTAGCATTGMAATCTGACATCCTCATTAACATTCCAATTAACCATTAATAACCTTTCGTTCACCCATCATAATTAACATGGCAATTCATAACAAATAATACTAGTGCAAATTAACAATATCACCAATGCTCTTAAGCAATTTCTAGGGTTGCAGTTCAAGCGTCTTCATTAGCGTTCGATTTAAACTTTATCAATCCTTGCCCTTAGAAACATAAGTCATTGCAAATTGACAGCATTAACAACTCAAGTCAATAACATTATAACATCGCAAATTAAAACAATTACCATTATTGAAATTTAACAATTGTTACCATGGCAGTCAAGTAAATTAACCATTATAATTACCGTTGGCAAGCGATACAATTACAATATGTAAAATGAAAGGGTTTAAATAGCATTATTTAAAAAGGAACCATACATAAGATAATTCGCGCCATCTCTAACATATCGATATTAAAGGACAAGTGTCATCATAATAAGTAGTTGCAAGGGTACAAGTAGCTTTATGTTGAAAAATGGACAATACCATCAGAAATGGCAAAATGTAAAGACAACCATACCAAAATATCAGTTAATTTAAGGAGGACATTATTGGGAAAGATCAAAATAAAAACGTTAAAATGACGATAATTAAAATGACTATTTTTATTGTCAATTAATTTAAGGAGG
This sequence comes from Picea engelmannii, assembly GCA_009831015.1. Taxonomy (NCBI): domain Eukaryota; kingdom Viridiplantae; phylum Streptophyta; class Pinopsida; order Pinales; family Pinaceae; genus Picea; species Picea engelmannii. The sequence goes on along the minus strand of ML776893.1, from coordinate 585,504 downwards.
ACATTATTGGAAAAAAATAAAAAATAAATACGTTAAATGTCTATAATTAAAACCAATATTTTTATTGTCAATTACTTCAAGAAGGACATTATGGAAAAAAAATCAAAAATAAAAACTCTAAAATGACTATAATTAAACCAATATTTTTATTGCGATTTATACTAGTATTTCACGGCATTTTAGCAATATCCCTTAATTGAACAATCACCATTCAATATCCACACAGCTAATGGACTAATTCATATGCCGGACACATAATGAAAAGGGGTTTAACGAGCCATGATCCGCATCCCGAGAAATATCCGTAATTAGGGTTCTGTCCAAATATCAAATACCAATAATTTAAGCCAGGAATCAATAATTCAATGTCACGCATTCTCCACTCAGGGTTTTGTTCAAGAGTTAAGTATTCGATGTCACGCACCCGCAACCCTAAGACGAAGTTCTCATGTTACGGATTGGGTAAACAGTATGGGTTGTAACCCGACTATATTTTTATTTAATTTATGATTAGATCTACTAACCTACAGGTCGTTAATGAGCCTACCCGAAACACCGTTGTGTATTTGTTAAAGAAAAAGTGTGTCCACGTTTTTGGTTGAAAGGGTTAGGGTGATTTCGAGGTAGTTGTCAGCGTTGATGCTGGAAGCATGCCTGCGATTTATGGGGGGGTGCTGACACCGTTTTACTTGGAATCCACTGCAGCGTTGAGGATTACGGCCAGCAATAATACCACCATTTTTCCTTGGACTCCACGACAACGTTAAGGGTTACAGCTAACAATAACACCACCGTTTTTACTTGGAATCCATGACAACGTTAAGGATTATGGCCAACAGTAAATCACGATTCGCAGCCAGAGACAGCTATACCAGGCATCCGTTTGAGCGCTCTCAAAAATGGAACCCATAAATATAAAATATAAACACAAATCAATTTATGAAATAACAAAATCATTGGTGGGAATTAAAAACAGCGTAAGGATCTCATTTCCTGGAAGGTGGGAACACCGATTATGGGAATTAGCTTTCGTTTTTCTTATAGACTAATTTCTTGTTTAACCTCACTAAACACAGCCATGACATTCGCAATACATCTTTAAAATAGACTTCTAATTAACATAATCATATGAGGGTTATTGTAAAGGTAAGAGTAAATGTATGTCATGTAAATGTAAAGAGACTTTTCCTTCTCAACCCCTAAATATAACAACACTCTATCATTAATGGGCACGACTGTAACAAATGTGAACATCGACCTGGTTAGGTTAAATGCCAGAAGGACCTGCAGCAGTGCGTTCAGGGCTGGAATGAGTGGGGTATCCTCCCTTCACCGCACAGGAAGACCGACTCGAAATGCAGCCTCCCATCCGAGAAGCTTCGCTGTCAAGGCGGGAGAAATATATACAAAACGCAGGGAGCTTGTAACCAAAAACGCAGAGAGTTCTTATGAGAACGCAGGGAGTTTTTATTTTTGTTTTTAAATTTAGTTTTTAAAAACCCACAACGAAGAGTCATTAACTAATTAAAACGCAGACCCAACCGCAAACGAGATGTGATGAAGGTCAGATAGCCATCAGATCGTTATTAGATTTGCATTGTCATTGAAAAATGCAGACCTCTCAATAACTAAATGAAATGTAAAACGAATGGACAAGCACTCAGATTGCATAAAATTTTTGCACTAAACAATGATCATGCAGTCCACAGTGGGTAAAACGAAGGTAAATAGATGAGGACCTTTACACAGTAACCGAAGATCAAACACCGACCCTTTGGCAGCAACAACAACATTAAAACAATAATCTTTTCCATGGTCCAGGCAGAAATAAAAGGGGAATTTTGCACAGTCAAAAATCATGAGCAGTAAATATTTCTTTTACACAGTCCACCAGAACCCTAATACAAATTTTGTTGTTCATATCACAAATAAAGGTTACACTGTTCCCTCATAAATTACTATGCATTCTAACTACTTGGTTTAGGATCATACCTTGGCCTTATTTACTTGCCGCGACGATTCCTTGCTCCTGCCGCTCCCGCTCCTGCTTGCCGACCTCAATGAGCTCACCGGTACCTCCCAGCCAAACGCTAGGGGTACTCTTCTTCCCCCTCAGCCCCCCGAGCCGCAAAGGGGCCACACAAAACCAGAGAGTCACTAGCTCCTCAGCTCGCCTCCAAGGCTAAGCTACCACTCAAAATGTGCTGAGGCTTCCCAACTCCTACCAGAAAATCAGTCAGTCTCTCTTCTCTCCGCAATAGCATTCCAATCTCAGCCCAAAAAAATCCCCCTTCCTTTTTCCTCTCTCCCCTCCCTTTATCCCCTCAAACCCTAATCCCCCTTTCTTCCTTACATTTCCCCCCCTTTCCTCTTTTTGACTTTCTTAAATTTCTTTTTAGTTTAAAACGTTTATAAT